>VMDO01001204.1:0-65088 GCA_007922755.1 Pedetes capensis | reverse complement strand
TCAGCTACTTGCACATGTCTTTATAATATTTGTTTTTGTCTCTCAAGCTGCCTTCTGAAATCTTCTGTTTAGTTCCTTAACTTCCTCATGTCTTCCTTTTGCTTTAGCTGCTGGACGTTCAAGGGCAAGGTCCAGTGTCTCTTTTGACATGTTATTTGGTCTTTTCTTTTTTTCTTGTCTTTTTAAGAACTTTTTGCTTCCTTCTTGAATGATATCTTTTATGTCATGCCACAACTCATCTGGTCTCCTGTCCTTTGTGTCTAATGCATTAAATCTATTTTTGAGGTGGTCTCTGAACTCAGGTGGGATATACTCAAGGTCATACCATGGCTCTTGTATACTTATTCTAATTTTCTTCAGCTTCAGTTTGAACTTGCATATGAGAAGTTGATGGTCTGATCCATAGTGAGTACCTGGTCTTGTTTTGACATTTTGTATAGAGCTTTTCCATCATCTTTTTCCACATATGTAGTCATCTGGTGTTCCATCTGGTGAAGTCCATGTGTATAGTCTCCATTTATGATGTTGAAAAAATGTATTTGTAATGAAAAGGTCATTGGTCTGACAAAATTCTATCATGCGATCTCCAGCTTCGTTTCTGTCACCAAGGGCATATTTTCCAACTACTGAGCCTTCTTTTTTGTTTCCAACCTTTGCATTCCAGTCACCAGTAATTATCAGTATGTCTTGATTGCATGTTTGATCTATTTCAGATTGCAGAAGCTGATAGAAGTCTTCCCTTTCTTCATTTGTGGCCTTAGTGGTGGGTGCATAAATTTGACTAATAGTCATATTAACTGGCCTTCCTTGTAGGCGTGTGGATATTATTCTATCACTGACAACATTGTATTTCATGACAGATCTTGAAATGTCTTTTTTGATGATGAATGCAACCCCATTTCTCTTGAGTTTATCATTCCCAGCATAGTAGACCATATGATTGTCTGACTCAAAATGGCCTATGCCGGTCCATTTTAGCTCACTGATGCCTAGAATGTCAATGCTTATGCACTCCATTTCTCTTTTAACAATTTCTAATTTTCCTAGATTCATACTCCGTACATTCCATGTTCCAATTATTAATGGATGTTTACAGTTGTTTCTCCTCATTTTGAGTCATGCCACATCAGCAAGTTTAGCACCCTGGGGCTTTACTCCATTTCCATCATCACAGTAGACTCTACTTTGAGGAGGCAACTCTTCCCCAGTAGTCTTTTGAGTGCCTTCCAACCTGGGGGGCTCATTTTCTGGCACTATATCTAACTGTTTCTTTGCTATTCATAGGGTTTTCAACGGCTAGTTGTTTCGGGAGTGACTCTCCAGGTCCTACTCCGTAGTCTGTCTTAGTCTGGATGCTCAGCTGAAAACCTGTCCACCATAGGTAACCTTGCTCATGTCTGAGGTTACAGTGACAGAGCTCTCAGCCTCATCACAACACACAAGCCCCCACAGTGCGGCAAACTGACAGATGTGGGGGTCGTAGTAGATAGACATTTCTAAAATTCAACTTAGTAGCCTATCTGCTTAGAATTTTCCAACTGGATTCTTAAAAACAATTGACATTTTGATATAGACAATATTATAAAAGATAGAAAAATTAAGGCACAAAAAATTAAGCCATTTCCAAATGATCTAGCTGGGATATCAACAGCTCTTTCAAATCACTTAACTGGCCAATGCTTTACTATATGACCTCTCCTGATGCTATTACTTGGAAAAATATGAAATATTACCTGAGGTTTACATATTTGGATAACCGCAACCATCCTGTACTCTTGGTATTGTTCAATGTTTACCCTGTGTATCCTTCCGCTCCTTAATTATCACCTAAAAGACATCAAGCATTGTGTTAGAAAAGAGAATGGAGAGGACAGATTGCAACACTACCCACTAAATGGAGGAGGGAAGACAAAATATGCAAATGTGAAATAGCTGGACAGTTTATCCCTAAATGCACAGACCAGTGTCTCAAACACTTGATAACTAAAGAGTTGGAGGAAGTAAGTGAGATAATACAGATACTCTTGGCATAAAGTTAAAAACCTCACTAAGGAACTCACTTGAGTTCAGTCTTAATCATAGGACTGGGTAAAGAAGAAGGATAAGCCCAGCATGAGGTGAAAGGAAACTTGTCATCCAAGAAACAGAAGGAAGTCAAGCAGTGTGTGCATTCTGTAAGGGATGCAGTACAGGGTTGTTTTAATTTTTTTTTCTATCCAAACCCCCTGCAAATGCTCAGAAGCATTAATAAAATAAAGAAGACTGAGATACTGTGGGGAGAATAGGAGACTAAGGAGAGTGAAGATATGAAGAGCATTCAATAAGTATCAGAAGAATGGATGAACAAGTGAATGAATGAACGATGTTTGCAAGAGGATAAAGTAGAATTAATATCTAAATGTGGTGTTTAATATTTACCTGCTATCTTAAGAAGAAACAAATGTTAGAAACGTCCTGAGTTGATTTTCTCTAGCTTCAGGTGTTTATGCCCATCTGATTACTCAGCAAACCACAGTAGACAGGAAGAACTGAGTTACTCAACTTCAACATTTGCTGTGCGGGCAATGACAGGCAAGATGTGATTATTCTGAAATTCAGTTAGGGATGTCAGCTACTAGCCTCTTCTCCCAGCACTGGGCCAGAAGAGATGAACTTGGTTGTGTGAAAACACTCCTTCTCCTTTCCACTTCATCCACATTCTCAGTGGTGAATCCAACTTGTGTGGAACATGCAGCTTTATGAAATGTGGGAAAGGGTAATTCAGAAAATAAATAAATAAAAATTCAACTGTAATCTTAGCTAACAGGCTTGGAAGGCAACCATGAAAGTGAAGGAGCTATGTGAGTATAAGCATAGATCTCTTTGCAGTAAATACTGTGTATTCTCTGCATTCTTGTGATGGGATGACTTTCTGTACCTTTTTCTGCTGAGTGAACTCCTTCCCTCTTTCAACATGGGTATGAAAATGTTACAATCTTCATATAATTCCCTCTGACACTTGAAGCCCAACATGAAGTGCTGGCACTCCAGAACAGGCCAGTTTCCCTGTCACTGATACTACGGATTTAGTTATGATGTAATTGCTTATGATCATCTTTGAGACCTCTGCTTGACCGAGAGCCCCTTGAAGGCAGAGTCGTTGCCGTATTAGGCTTTGTATTCATGGCCCATTTATTTCAATACAGGCTAATTGTAAGATTGGATAAATTATAGGTTTTGTTATACAAATTGCCTATGTCAAAACTCACAGCGTACTATTACATTTGTATAAACTTGCAACCATTTTAAAACTGTCTCTGTTGATTAAAGGGAAGATCCTGAGTAATAGGTTAGTTTTCTTCCATTTTTCTCTTTCAAAGAAGAGAGCTGATTTTAAAGAAGTGTGGAAACTTACACAACCCAAGACATGTAGGCCATGAAGTATGCTGCCATGTCTCCATGAAGCCCTACGGAACTATTACCTTATTCCAGTTAAGGTTATCATTTTCAATAGGAAATCTGGATTGACCTTTTCTCTGAAAAACAATTAAAAATTTCAATGGGAAATATAGCCAATAAAACCTTTGACTAACAAACTATGTTGTAGAAATAACAATGGGATGCTATATTATTTAGTGAATGTACCAGAATGTGGTTTAAAAAAAATCATTTTGTACTATTTGCTGGGTTGTAACTTGGATTTACACAGAGGGAAAATAAAAAGAAATTAAAACAAGCCTGAAGTTTTCCTTCTGCAAGATTATTTTTTTTTTAGCAAAGCCTTCAGGGGCAATTAAATTGGAAAAAATCACTAGATTTTTTCCTATAAAGCCACAAAGAAAATATAGAAACATATAACTACTTTAGAGAAAGAGAAGCAAAAATATTTAGTTTATAATATTTTGTGTATCTTTGTGTTTCATATCCTCCCCAAAATATATTTTCTGTTTCTCAGATGTGATGGTCTTTATTTAAATCATATATAGCTTATGTGGTTGTTTGTTGTTGTTAGGTACCATGGAGTCAGGTCCAACTCTTGAAGCAATCCTGAAATATAGCCTATAAGCATTACTTAAAATTTATTTCCAGCCTCTAAATATGATGATATGTAGATATTATAACAAAAAAATAGAGATAACTAATATAGATAACTAAATTATAAGTGGTTTAAGAACTAAATGTTTAGTCGATTTATGCAGATAGTGATGATAAAAATAATACAGATGATAAAATATGACTTTTGTTTCTTTTTATATATTTATTTTTCAGTACTGAGGGTTGAACCCAAGCCCTTGTGCAGGCCAGGCAAGTGGCCCACCAATGACCCACACCCCAACCTCCTTTTTATTTATTTATTTTGAGACAGGGTCTTGCTAAGTTGAACAGGCTACCTCTAGTCTCAAATCTTTGATCCTCCTGCCTCAGCCTCCTGAGTAGTTGGGGTTACAGGCATGTACCAAGGCAGCCAGCTGGTTTTTGTTTTGGAATAGGTTTGGAATAGTGTTAAAGATCAAATCTACCTTGTCTTTGAATTCATCAGCAAATATTTGCACATGGATGACTTATAAGTCTGGAAACCTTGTTATCTTACTATTTTCCTCTCTTCTGTTGTATATAATATTCATATGACAAAGAGGAAAACAAGTCCAGACACATAGAGCACATAGGCTGGTGACCTCACACAAATGTGGCCCTTTGCAGTGTTGAGATTCTAGTATCTCTAAAGTCACCTGTATTCATTAACTTGATTTGAAAAATACGGATTTCCAAGAATTAGGTTTTTCAACTTCAACTTCTCAACCCACTTCCATTTTACTATCGGAAAAAAAAGGAAAAAAAAGTATAAGGAAAAGGTATAGTGAACAAAAAGAGCTGGCTATTTTCCCCTCTTAAAATATATTCTAGCCTGGACTTTCTGGCTGTTTGACAGAAATGTCACTATTGTAAATTACAAAAAAAATTAAGCAATTAAAAATAAATGTTAGTGCTGTTCCAATTCCATTAAATAAAAGAATTTGGCAATCAAAGAAATGATATCATCTCACCACATAATCACCAAAGTTGGAGGAATAGACTAATTTTGGAGACTATCATATAATTATACTAAATTTAAAAATTGTTTTCTCTATTTATAATTTGAAATATTTTTAATATATGTTCTTACTCTTTTATGTGTGTAGAAAGATCCGTGGTCCTATTTGTGTTATATTTCTCATAATAGGAAATGAAATTGCATAAGTTTATGTCAACTATGTTTTAGCACCTCTGTTTATCACTGTAATCAAATTATATTGAAAGTAAGTGAAGATTTCATAGATGGGCTTATTTTTGTTGACTTCCACTATATATCAAGAAGTGGGGTAATTTAAAGATTATTTGCAGGCTAAATTCATTTTTGGGGCTGGGATTGAGCTCAGTTGGTAGAGCACTGTGCTGCAATCTCTGAGGTTCCGAATTCAATTCCCAGCACCACAAAAATGGGAGAAGGACCTGGCAATCCACTCCCAAGGCAATCCGGAAACAGTCAGCCATTGAAAACCCTATGAGGGTCGCTATGAGTCAGATACCGACTTGATAGCACCTAACAACAACAACAACAACAACAAGTTCATTTTACAGTTTTCATAGAGAAAAGATGACATAAGAATTACAAAATGACAAATTATTGCTGGGTATGGAGGCACATCCCAGCACTGGGAAGATTGAGGCAGGAGGATTGCTGAATTCAAGGCCAGTTGGGCTACATAGTGAGATCCAAGCCAGCTTGAACTACATAGCAAGAACTGTCTCTAAACATGAATTAATATAAATTATCAGGTTAGAATATTTGTTTCATTCAGTTAAATACTTTCTTCTGAGGGAAAATATTAAAATAAGACAAATAACAATTAATGGAAGAGAAAGTAAAAGTGGAGAAGGAGAGGGAAGAAGATGGAAAAGGAAGAAAGGAACATATTTTTTCCAGACCATTTTCAATTGAATCACTTGCTTTGCTTCTATCTAGAAAATTATTCTACATTTTTTCTTTCAAAAATTGATAATTCATTTTAGTATTTATTAAGACAGATTCACAGAACTTTAATAAATAATAAAATTTATAAATAAAAGGAAAATTAATCCTCAATGTTTTGTCTGTTTGTTACCTAAATGAGCAAAGGGTTAGTGCTGCTTGAACGTTGCTCAGTAGGTTAATTTTCTACTTTCTTATACTATCACTAATGCCCTTGGAGTTCTGAATCTTATTTGCAATTCTTTCTGCCTCCTAGGTGAGATTTCATACACCCAATAAACCTAGGATGTATGAAGACCATAGCTTTTTATCTGTTCTCTATTGGTCAAGCAAAAGAAAATAAACAGACTCCAGAGCCAAAAAGATGAATGATTCAAATGATGAGAAATACCACAAGAAGATAGCAGCTCAGATGATTAGAGAATGAGTAGGTCCAGTTTCTAAATATGTGAAAAAGAGGTATGTGTTATACTATTTTGGTAGGAGACCAGTACAATTATAGTCAATGGAGAAATACAATCTCTATGTAGAAAATAATGATCCAAAATGTGCAGTAGATTCTGGAGGGCAAATGAAGCATATTGGTGCATGGTCTTTTCACTGGCTTTTTTTTCTAGAGTAGGCATTCAGTGGAATAAAGATGAGGCAGGAGACAAATACATAAAAGCAAGAGGAAGAAACAGGAATTGATGGGTGGAGGGAAGAAAGAAAGGAAGGAATTGTTAGGTCAATTTTTTAACTTATAATCAAGAAAGATTAGAAGCTCATACCATAATTTATCAGTCAAAACATTTAATATTTTACATATTTTGTGAAAGAGATTCTAGTAGTAGGGAGAGAGATGAGAAAAGGCTATTCAATGGGAATTAAGTTATAGTTTAATGGAATAAGTAAGTTCTGGTGTGCCAATACACAGTTGTGGGTAGGTCCTGCAGAGTCGTGTCCGAATCATAGAGACCCTGTGCACAACAGGTGGAATGCTACTGTCAGTGCTTCTCTGCTATTCATAGGGTTTTCAATGGCAGACTGACTTTTTGGAGCAGGTTGCCAGATCTGTCTCCCAAGCCTACAGTATCTGGTGTTCCCAGGTCTCCCACCCAAGTGCCAGGGCAGACCCTGTTTAGCTTCGAGATTTAATGGGATCAGATGCCACAATGTTAGGGCTGCAGGCTATTACACAGTAGAGTGAGTATGGTTAGTTGTTGTTAGATGCCACCTAGTCAGGTCCAACTGATAGTGATCCTATATACAACAGAACAAAACACTCACTGACATGTTTCATGCCCAGCACTGCCCAGCCAGTGCTTCTCTGCTATTCATAGGGTTTTCAATGGCTGATTGTTTTAAACGTGAGCTGACAGGCCCTTCTCCTTTTTTTGTAGTACTGGGGATAGAACCCAGGGCCTTGGGGCATCCAGAGCAAGCACTCTACCAATTAAGCTGAAACTCAGTGACTACAGATCATAGTAATGTAGTACACATTTCAAAAAAATCTGGAAGAAAAGATTTCAAATGTTCACCACAAAAGAATAATAGATATATCTACCCTGATTTGAACATTATACAATGTATGCATGTATAAACATCACATGACATCACGTAGATATGTACGTAGATATGCACAATTTTGTGTCAATTTAGAGGAAAATTTAAGAATTAAAATAATTTAAAAGAGATTCTGTATGAATTGGTGATATAATAGAATTGGTTTATACTTTTCATTAATGAAAGTTGTACATTCATACCATAACCTTAAGATATAAATATATAGCTACTTTCAAAATGTATGTGCTAAATGAGTTTGTACAAAGAACACACCATGCTAGGTGTGGCAGTAGATACCTGAAATCCCAGCACCCAAGAGGCTGGGATTGAAGGATTGTGATTGTGATGCCAGCCTAGGCTGCATAGTGACATTCTGCCTCAAAAACAAACAAACAAACAAAATGACATAGCATGAATCCTTGAATATGTGCACTCTGTTGTGTAATGTGAAAATTTTTTCTCTGCTGGGTAACTACTTTGCAGAAGAACTACTAAGTAGTGGATTAGTTCCTGTGAATATTTTTTAATCTCTTAATTTAAAAATGTGGCTGATGTCTTTAATCAGGGAGCAAGGTGAAACTGTCTTTGGCAGTGTGTAGACTCTAATTCTGAGATGTGATGAATGCAACAATGTTTGAGCACAGAACTGCATGTATTCTAGTGAGAAGAGACAAACAATAAACAGTCACTTTAATAAATGAGGAAACTCTAGTATGCTGGAGGTAAGAAGTGCTATGGAATAATAATAGAGCCAGGTAATTAATACTAGAATTGTTGAGAATGGGGAGGGAGATACCATAATTCAGTTTGCAATTTTAAATAGATGAGTGGTGAGAAGTAGTCAAAGTATGGGTATATATTCGAGGATCAACCAAACAGAATTTCCTGGTGAATTAGATATTTACCTTGTGAGAGAGGATGGTAATTCAAGGAGAGCTGCAAGGTTTTCAGTAGACCAAGTAGATGAGGTTGCCATCAACTGAGATCAAGAAGACTGTTCATAACCATCTAAGCACCAAATCCACTGAGATTTTCCCAGTTGTACTCCTGAACCCTGCTAAACACATCATTCTTGAAACCCTCTGTTCCTGCAAGGCTGGTGGTACCAGTGTTCTGAGGCCCCCACTTTTCTTTCTTGCTGTGCCATCTTCCTTTCTCACTAACACCTCTCCCTCTACCAGCTCTTACACTTCCACATGTCACCCAGGCTTTCCAATTCCCTACTATCTGCAAGAAAATCACAAAAACTCACCTCCTTCTAGCATCCTTCTGCCATCATCCTCTGGTGGTCACCTCAGATGCTTACCCTGTATAGCCTCGCTGACAAGGTCACATTGTTTCTCACTCTCACCCAAAATATCTATTTCTAGTTTGTAGTAATTTAACAACTTAAACTAATGCACCCTCTTTCCTCACCCCCTTTTTCAACTCCTGGCAAGAAAAATATAGAAAATGTGAAGCATAGAAAAATATTTAACATATTGTCAAGCTTGAAATAAGTAACAGAAGTCTCTATAAATGAAGCAAGGAGTCAAAGCCAGAATACAGAATACATAAAACTAATACTGCTACAGGTCAAAGGAACTTGAATATTGGCCCAAAGAAGTTTACCACTCACATGGGAATAGAATAACCTTGGACATTTGCAAAGCAGAAGGCTCCATGGAAGACCCTGCATAAAAAAGCCAGAACTCTGCAAAGGCTGCATATGAGAGAAATGATATAAAAAATGATTTAGGGAATCTACAAGAAAAGCTTGTATTCACCAGAGTCACGCATGAGAAGGTGGAATGAACAGTGTGTGGATAGAGTCTAATAGGAGAAATGCAACCCCTGAGCCTGTGCTCTTAGGTGTGAAATTTGTTTGAATTTATACTGTTAGTGTTGCATGGAAATTTAAACTTGAAAAATTAACATAAAAACTATTACAACTGAGAAAACTCGTGATGCTCCAAGAATCTGCCACCTAAGGAACATTTCTACAAATCAAGGCAAAAAAGGGGGGAGGGGAGTGTGAGCAATTACAACTTTTCATACCATATGAAGACTTACTACTTCTTACTACAGAAGAGCCAGGAGATCAAACAATATGAAGATTAACAATCCCAGGAACTTAAAATTTTAAAACTTAGGAGTAAAGTATAAAGAACTTTTTAAATGGATTAGAATCTCTGAAGAAAGAAGAGAGCATATATTTTTAAAGACATATTTGAGAAAGAATCAATTATGACTATGCTCAAATCTCAAGAATGCAGTAATATTCTATAGCCAGAGCTGTTTTACTTTTAGGCATATATGCCACTTAATATGAGCCTATTTCTTCTTTTCAAACTACTGTGAGTTTATAAACTCTTAAGAATATGGATGGTTAATTGTACAATTGCTTGTGACCTTTAATGTCTTGCTGTTGTTGCAACTACAATTTTATAAACCATTTAATAAAAGAATATGCTACTTCCAAATGTTGTTTTGTCTAATTTTCATCTCATAATCTTATAAAAAAAATAAAACCCTAAAAAATTAAGTGGTCCAAAATATGGTAGTAAATTTCATGAAGGTTCACTGGCTAGGGTTTGAAAAATGTTGCTCTGTGTAAAGAGCAAGGTCAAAACTCAAAGCCTTTAATAAAGGCAGGCTTAGGAGTGATTTAATATTGTTGATAGCACATACTAGCCTATCCTAAACTGTAGGAAATTCAATTTCATTCTTGTATTAAAATTTGGGAAATGTAATCCTTAAAAATTAGTGAGCTTTTTCTTTTTCATTAGGCCTTAAAGAAATAATTTTTCAGTGTTGCAATTGTGCAGTACTAGGGGCTTTGGATTTAGAAGCAATGCCCATGATAGTGAGCAAGTCAACTGAGTCACATTAGTCATTGATATTTTAACTAAATAATAATCAATAAATATATGAAGATGATAACTTTCTAAGTCCAATTAAATGTTGACATAAAAGTAACAATATGATAACTAATATCTACAGATAAATATTTGGGTTTATTTTCTAACATTAAAAAATTCCATCACACTTTTTCCCTTCTTTGACCTTGACATTCTCTACCTAAAAACTCCTGTTCTTTCAAGATAACAATAGCTTTACATATGCCATTCCCAAGGGGGAAACAATCTCTTTCTCTGTAAATGGAGTTCATCACTTTCACATGCAGGCTAGATATACTTTATATTTTCCTAGACCACAGAGAATCATATGGTATTATAATCATTGGCAAGCCTAATCTTTTCTCCTAGGACCATGAACTTCTTGGAAAGCAGAGAATATTTGTGTCCCAGTACCTTCCAAAACTTCTGACAGATTCCTATTCACAACATTTCAGTACTAAACAACAACAACAACAACAACAACAACAACAACAACACCCCTACTTTGAATCCTTTTATCTCCTCATAAATAGCCCACTGTAATGCTTCAATATGCGTGAAAATTAGAACTTTACTAAGAAAAGATCTATATACCTTCTATTCACATGAGCATACCAACAGGAATTCACATGCATAGACTGGGCAAGTTCAGTAAACAGACACATCTAGAAAAAACTAGTTAGTTAACAAAAATTAAAATGTATAGCATCTCTAAAACTATGCATTCATATTTGTGTTCATTGATCAAGTTAATTTATAAACTGGTAAAATCCATTGTATTGATCAAATGTTCTATATTACAAAGAATATTATCAAATCTCACAAATTCTTTCATGTATGTAACAATTTAGTGTGAGCATAAATTAATTAATATTGCCTTAAATTAAAATTGTTTTAACATGTGCTAATTTTAAAGTGGAATAAATGACATCATTTTTAAGCTCTTGTATGGAAAATACCTGAAAAATAAATTTCACCCAGTATGTCTCCAGTAACAAGTGTTCAGTGAAAAAGATCAACTAAATGAATGTTTATTTGAAGTATGACTTTACAGAGCACTGTTTTCAATTTGTATTTATCAGTTAGTAATGTGAATTTGTCTAAACAGAGCTCTAAAATGGATTTTTCAGGTAGATTTATCTAAATATATCTTCATTTAGTGGTTTATTTGTGGGAAAATTGAACTATGTTGGTTACAACAGGTGATAGAAGTATAATGAAACTACGAAGTAATTATCAGGCAGTGGAGAAAGAGAATAGGCTGTGGTAAGGAAGGGGAATATGGGAACATCTCTAGGATGCAGCAACATCCTGCTTTTTGACTTGGATGGAAATCAGATGGACTTTGCTTTATAATTATTTATTAAATGTGTGTATGTTCTGTGCATATCATGCATGTTTTATATCATAACTTTTTAAAAGGGAAAATAAAGAATTTGCTTATAGCAGCTATATTAATGCCCTAGGGCTGCTGGAACAATGGACCACATCCTGGGCAGTTGAGGCTAAGCCTGAAAACAAAGCTTTACTAGCACCATGCTCTCTGAAGTCTTTGGGGAAGAATCTATTCTTGCTTTTCTCTTAGCGTCTGTTGCACATGACCCTTGATATTCCTTGGCTGTGGTACATCACTCCAATCTGTCTCTGTTACCACATGACATTTTCCTTGGATGTCAGTGTGGCTTTTTTCCTGTTCTATAAAGACTTCAGCCATATTGGATAAGGCTTAACCTTTCATTATATCTCCAAATACCCTGTTTCCAAATAAAGTTGCCTTCCCTGGTACTAGGGATACTTCAACATCTTTTTTGGGACACAATTCAGTTTGTAACAGTCTCCCTCTCAGAAGCTTTGCTAACGATAATAAGAAAGGGAAGTTAGAATTATTTCCTCATTATTTTAATCATATCCATACTATTTCACACATTTATGGATTTATTGTTTTAGTAATTTTGTCAATATTAATGGCAAAGAGTACATAGGATATGTGGCAATGTGTATGTATGAGAAACAAAGAGAAGAAAAAAGGTAAGCTGTCAGAATGCAGAACCATCTACTATCGTGAATCAGACCTGAGTTAAATTTGGCCATGTCCATCTATCCCATTAGTTCAGTGTGCAGCAAATGAGATTCACATAGAACAGAGAATGTAGGTTATAGTAGAAGTCTGGCCCCCTTCTTTCACTGTGTGATTTTTTTTTCTCCTCTGGATTTTTAAAATCCCATTTGTCTTGCTTTTTGTTGCTTTTGCAATCATTGGTTCTCAAACTTGCAATTAAAAGTTAAGTCAAAGTTTTTGTTTATTTTGTAGCAGTATTCTTAAATATTTATGAAGGATCTTAAGTCTGACTCGCTTTGAGGAAATATAGATGAATTAATAATTGATGTTGGCTTCTTTGCAGAAAATTAAAGGTTGGAAGCACGTGTTAAAAAATTAAATCATCCATGGCTAAGACAGCAGATGTTACTTATTTAAAATATCACCAAAAATGTACAATTAGGTTTTTTCTTCAGTCCAAGTCAACTAAAAATCTACTGATTAATCTCAACTTCTCAAATTTTAAGAACTGAGGCTGGTCAAAAACTAAACAATAAGGAAAAAAAATTTTAGTGCCTTATCTTATAATTTTTAAGAATGTTACCTATCAACACAGAAGTGAAAATAAGTAGGAAGAATCTATGTACTCTGTAGCATATGAGTCTATAGGCAGGACCCATTTATAGTTCTAGTATTACCATAGTTATAAAAATCATATTGTGTGTTATTTTGACACAAACATCTTTAAAGTGTAATGGTGACTCCTATCCATGAATAATTTTGTATTTAAAGTAAATTAAATAAGGAAAGAGAAGGTACAGAAACTGTTAGATTACAAATGCGAGTTACCACATAGCATAGATAATTCCCACAGCTAGTGGGGGGAGCAGTGGACACTTTTCTACAAGATTTACGAAATTTACAGACTTAGCTTGAAGTATTATTTGCAGGGTAATCTTCCTATAAAAATTCAGCAATTTCATTTCTGCCCAAATAATGAGAAAGTCTGCACAAATGCTCTAGACTATTCTAGACACAGAAGAGTGGAACACATAACCTCTCCAACTCCTTACTGAAAAAGCGTCATTTTCTTATATCAAACTAAGAAAAAAAAAATGCAGAGCAAGTTCAATGAGCAACAAACTATGGCGCTGTCATACATTTAAGCACTATTTAAAGCTTTCTAGTCTCTGCAGTGTTATTTTTAAAAAGCTTTTAATCACCTACCCATGTTTAGAGCATGTGTTAGTTCTTTTCAATAAAATAACCACAAACTCAATGGATCAAGTTTATAATTCTGCTTTATACACTCTGCTACCAGAAAACACCTGCCCTTCTAAGAACCATTGGTGTCAGCTATTTGTGATGTTCAGGGCAGTACTTTGTGTATAAACTGAAAATAAGAATCAGGAAAAACTTTCCTTTCCTGGTTCTCTAAAAAGTGAAAAATTTAATATTTCTCAAATGACCAGACTTGAAAGTGATGTCTATGTCTGATATATCAAAGGTGACCTGAAATTTGAAATATTTTCCTCAATTTACCACAATCAATTGTTTTCCTGAAGAGTTCATTTAAGTTTTTATATTTCTTATCAGGCCTATTAAATTTTTTATATGTCCTGTTGATACACTCTTGTACTTCCTGTTGGTTTTATATAAGAAAGGGAGGAAAGGAAGGCAGAAAGGAAAGAAAAGAAATTATGTCTCCATCAAAACATTGTTGTGAATCTGAGTTCAACCTCCAATACCACACAAAAAAATCATAGATCCTCATAATGTGATTCTACTTGCAGCCTGGAGAAACATTCTAGGGTTGAAATTGAAGTAGTGGTTCCTCAACAGTCTTAAGGACAGAGCACCAGAAAAACACCCTTGCATCATTTGGTTCATACTAAGTGTCATTTGGTCACCTGATGGAGGTCATTGTGCTAACCCAGCACCAGAGAGAACTGATGTACCTGCTCATCTCAGTGCTTCTTATCTTACAAAATAATTTTTCTTATTCAAGTAAAATAAGTAAAAACTCTATTCTTTACAAATGTACTACCTTTCTCTTCAAATAAGATCACAGCTTTGGATCCCACTTTATGATCCCAAAATGTGTGTATGTATATGTATGTATGTGTACATATATATATATATATAATTTTACCAACAGTTCACCATAAAGTGAAAAATACCATGCTACTGAATAGTTGGCCTCTCCCAGGTAATTAAAATTATAACAAATGTCTTTTGATCATCGTTATGAAGCATGTCCTGTTAGTAAAATCTATAAAATAATATTATGCAAAACCAGCACATTTGTTCTAGATTTAACCAATGCACCCAAGGAAACATAAGAGAAATGTCTCAAAGCTTAGGAAACAGTGGGCTGAGATTGTTTACCTGGCTTTCAGTTACATCAAAAAACTTGCTCTACATTCATGATTGAAATATGCATTTTCACAATGAAAGGCAGCTGCTCCGTACTCCCGGAGAAGATAGATATACACTTACTTTCACTATAGATAATTTAGCTTTGAAATAAAAATAATCTTCTTCATTTTAACATTGCAATGGAGGCTATGACAAGCTGCCTATTTCTCCCTTGAGAATTTTGAAATGTATTCCCCCAGGTGCTAAAGGAGCTGTTCTTAACTGTTAGTCCTCTCTAGAAATTCTCCTTTGGAAGGTGCCCTGGAGCAGATAATTGTCTTACACAACTGCAAGCCTTCTTCCTGGGGCAGCAACATCCAATGACTATATGTAGCATAACATCCAAAGTATAGTATGCAGCATAAACTATACATATACTATACAGTATAAACTATACACTATATTATATAGAACAAAGAGTGGAAATTTCCATCAGCCTCCCTGAAATATGGTGTACCACTGAGAAAGCACCATGGTACCAACTTCTGTCTGCACTTTTCTTAGCTTACACTGCCATAACGAAACAGCCATAGACTAGGTGGCTTATAAACAATAGAAATTTATTTGTCATCATTCTGGAAGCTGGAAGTTTGAGATCATAACACCATCATGGGTATAAGCAAAGTCCGGTAAAGGACACTCTTCATCATAGCACACTCCCACCTTCTGCAAAAGAACTAGCCAATGTTCTACCTTCTTCCTAAGGACACTAACGTCTTTCATGAGGACACTACTCTCATGACATAACTAGCTCCTAAAGTTCCAACTCCAAATATTATCACACTGGGATTAGCATATACTATATGAATTTGGGGGAAACACATTAAGCTCACTGCACAATCCAAACCCGTTCTCTCTCCTCACTCTCCCTTTTCTTCCCCTCCCTCCTGTTGCTCTCTTCACTATCCCAACCCATTCAGCTTTCCTCTCCTTTCTCTTCCTTTCCTAGCCACACCTTTCCTTCTTGTTCCTTTTCTAATTAATCCCAAGAGGAATTCTGTCTCATTTGGCTTCCCAGCAACACAAATGTAATCAATACTTAAGAAGGATGATAATTTAACCCAAGTGAGCTTGGGAAATTTCTTTTCTGGACAATATCTTAAAAGAATAAATGTGATCATCTTTCTGGAGGTCTGAAACAATCTAGAATGTTTCAGATTCAATGATGTCAATGGATGGTTTAACTATGGGGTGTGTTGAAACACTTAAAAATCAGTATACATGTAAGAATGATTTAATGGCAGACTAAACACATTGCTATCATTAGGTGTGCATATCTCCTTAAAAACAAAAAGTGGTTTTACCAATGACCTGTCTATAAATTACCAATATTATTTTACTTTTCCATTAACAGTTATCTTTTTTGGCTAATATTTTCACCCTGAAATGACACAAATAATAGCTGGGTGTGGGGGTATACCTGTAATCCCAGCATTTAGTATTTAGCATTTAGTAGGCATTCAGCATTTATCATTCAGCATAGTAGTATTCAGCATTTAGTAGGCTGAGCCAGTAGGATCATAAGTTTGAGGGTATCCTGGACTACACAGTGAGACCTTATCTAAAAAAGATACAAACATTATTCTTCACCAAAACTCAGATATGTGATTTATCTAATTTGAAACATCTGTATCATATTCCCCTTTGAGAGGTAAAGTACAATTACTTTAATGGAATGTATAAGCTGACTCCCCCATATATCTGCCCACTTGTGCCTAGGAGGATTGTGTGTTTCTGTGATGCTGAAAGCTATGGCACTCATGGATCTCATATACTAGCAGGTTACCCATGGTGGACAGGTTTCAGGTGAACTTCCAGACTAAGACAGACTATGGAGAAGGACCTGGCAGGTCACTCCCCAAACAATTAGCCATCAAAAAAGCCTATAAATAGCAGAGAAGCACTGATAAATATAGTGCTGGAAAATGAGGGCCCCAGGCTGGTAGGCCTTCAAGAAATAACTGGGGAAGAGTTGCATCCTCAAAGTAGAGTCCACCTTAATGGCAAGAATGGGGTAAAGCCCTGAGTCCTCCATTTGCTAATGTAACACCACCCAAACTGGAAGTCATTACAAGAACGGGCTCAAACATTTAAAAAAATTGTTTGCATAGCACAGTGTTGGGTAGTGTTTTGTTCTGTTGTACACAGGGTCACTACGACTCAGACCTGACTCAGTGGCATCTAACAACAGAAGCTGACTATATACACCATTGTTAAAGTACTAATGCAGCATTAGAAGGCATCAGAAACTCAAAAATCTGGGCACTTACATCAACAAGGATGCTTGGGCACTAGTTTATAAGAAAGCATCAGATACCAAGTAACCTCGCATTGCTCATACCACCTCTTATGTCTATTTAAAATTGCAAAGTATCATTCAGGCACCAATTTTTTGAAAAGTTTTCAAACTTGTTTAACTTTCATATTATTCTGAATTTGCAAGCAGGAGGTTCACATGAAAAAGTTCTGCCATCATTTCAGGATGTCTACTGATGTGTATAAGGACAGCATGTATCTTAGCTGAAACGGTGTTCTCCTATACATATTACTATCTTTGTCTCATTACACAGTTAATGTTCATTTTCATCATGTAATGTACCATAATATGTCAAGTAAAATTTGAGGAAATAAATCTATTTTTTAATATTAGGTAGCTACTTTCTATTTGAACAGTTGACTGCTAGCTCTATTTCCTGGGGCACACCAAATAGCACCCAACTTAAGCCAACATCTACTTGCAGACACCGGTGAATGAGTCAATGGCTGACTTTTTAAAAATCTGAGTAGCTTGGCATATCACATTCCACCAAAAGTTGTGACATATGATGTTTTATATCTTCCAATTTGCTTGAAAAGGCTGTGTTCTTCTTGTGTATCATCTTTTCCTGTCTTGTTTATATATTTTACCACCTACATAGATTCACACAAAAATACCAAGTTCTTTTCATTTGCTTAATTGAGACAAACTACATAATTCCATAAATGCCAATGGAAAAAATATTGCTACGTTCTGTTCCTTCTAGGATAAAAGCACAGAAAAACATGATCTAAGACTGTTTTTGGTTCCCATATGTTTTAATCTTAAAGGGAATGTATTTCTTTGTTCCACTTATGTAGTGTCCAAGAATAGCCGTGTACAAATACATCATCTCTTTCCAACAGCACATATCTCAATATTTTGATAATGTGTTCATGCAGTTTCATAACACTGAATGATAAATGTTTATTATTCCTTCAGAAATTTTAAAAAATGCCATTATTAATTGAACATAAAGGTATCTCATATCAGAAGATAAAAGAATTGACATTATATCTAATTCTCTGATCACCTACTACCACTCTTACTGCTTTTATTTAAATTGCCACTATTATCAGCTGAGTGTTCATCTTTTGATTTATAGCTTGTTGACTCTGAGTTAAAACAATGTGAATTTCTTATGGGGAAATTTTCTTGAAGTTTAAGATAGAGTATCCTGTTCTTATTTAAAAATAATAAACTTAATGGAAAATAGTAATGGCATTGGGGGAGAGGACATAATTTTTTTAAAAAGTCTGTTCTAACCTACTTAATTTTTATAAAGCATCTATTGTATAACTGATATAGAAGAGAATTTTGAAATTCCAGTTCCTTATAAAGGATTAATATAGCTTACTCCTTGTTCTTGTAGAATCAACAAGCCAAAAATGCTTTTTTCCATTTTTAAATGGTTATATTTCAAATGGTTATATAAGTATCTACATAATATCCTTGATTTTGCCTCTTGACCTGAAAAGCTTAAAATATTTATTGTGTTCCTTTAAGAAAATGTTTGCTGGCCTCTGACCTGAGGAAAGGGTCACTGTTTCTTTATTACTAGTATGTAGCATTCTTTGATGCCCATGGTCATGGAAGTCCGAAATTGCCTCCCTCAGAAAACATCAGCATTTGGATGAGCATAGGAAGCAAATTATGGGGAAATGTTTATTTTCCCTTCTGTTTTCTAATTTTGTTTATTTCATTGTCTTTAGTTGTTACCCCTACACTCCATTTTCCTCTATTTCTTCTGTATTTTTTTTTCTTCCAAACAGAAATATCTTGTTCTTTATAGAGCATAAATACAACACAATTTCACATAGTTGGGGCAAGTAGGGACTGAGATATTATCTTCTGTCCACCTTATAGAATTGTTCCTTTTACTTACTATTAATGATTTTGAAATGATTGAGGGATAAATACACATAAATCAAATTAAAACTCAATAATATAAGCATAAATTTTTTAAGAGAGAAATATAGTCACCTGCCATTGGGCAGACATATCATTGCACAGACATATAGTGTCAATTTTGTGTAAGGAGAAAACATGCTGGTAGGAATTATCAAATCTGATACTATTATGGCATAGAAAATTTCAAGGTTTGGTAAAGGTTTTGCATGTTACTCTTCTCTTGAAGTATTTTGACATGAATATTCTACTTGATTATGTCAATAAGTTTATGACTGATGCTTGCAGACATTGAATGTAGGGGAAGTATCCTTAAATTTCAACATATTATCTTTTATAAAAGAACAATTCTTCTGTCTATAAAAATAATCTTTTACATGTTCCAGTTGTATGACTTTACTCTACAATAAGTCATACTTTAGAACTACATCAGTAAATGCCTTTCTGGAGTGTTAGGAATTTTGTATTCTGCCTTTCTGAATTTTCAAAGAACAATGAGTTTATAATAATGTTCCAAGAGAGTTGAACACCATACTAGATGTGTCGTTTTAAGATCAGAACAAGTAACATCCTCCATGTCATGCAGGTCTGACTGACCAGGATGATCAAAATGGAAAAAAAAGAAATAAAGTAAGTAAATATAAATCCTAAATTCTGGTACTTCTGTAAGAGCAAATAGAAGGATGGTATCTGAAAAATAACTGCAACACCTTGTTTTATAGAAAAAAGGAACCCAGGTACACGGCAATAAAAGAGAAGCTCTGTGGAGCCTTCTAACACTTGGCTTCTGTGATTTTTATTTCTAAGTAAGTAAACATGAGCTTCTTGTTTTTTCACACTTGGAGTAGAATAAAATGTTATCTATTTCAATTCAGAGCAGCTTTAGCAAGTCATTCCCCTAATATCATAACATTTCCTTTTTGGTACATCTTTCTTCCAAATTTAGTTTTTCATATAGCACAGAAAAAGACAACTCTGCGGCACTCAAAAAAGAAACCTAAGTTTTATTTTTAAAGAGTGTTTAGACTACAAGTAACTAAAGAGTCTTTGATATCAAAAATAAGCTAGGTAAAGGGGAATTTTTTCAGTTTGAACCTTATGCAGTCATAATGTAGCAGACTTTCTATTAGCCCAGAATCTAAGAACAATGGATACAGCTGCATTTCTTTGCACAGGGAGTTGTGGAATAAGATCCCATCCTTTTCCCATTTGTGAAAATACATACAGATACACACACACTCACACATAGTTACAGCATACACATGAACTCAAATATTCTCAAATATTCAAATAGTATATTAATACACAGACTCAAAGACATACATACACACCAAGTCACATGTAAACACAGACATAGAAGAATTTTAGTTACCATAAGAGATTATAGTAATAATTACTTGTAGTATGTTCCTTATGTTCATTATTTCCTATGAGATGACTTCCTTATTAGAAATTTTTATCACTATATTAAAATAGTATCTTTCAAAGATGACGGAACCTTTATCAACCCAAGAATGTAGCAACATAATAAAAATGACAAAAGGGAAAACTTGACTCTCAGTCTAATTTTAGGAAAAGCTAGATGTTTCACCTCTCACAAGTGACCCTGATACTTCATCTGTGAAATGTGTAGGCTAGAGTAGCCATTCTCCAAGGCTTCTTACAGTTCTCATACTTTTGGAACATATACTTGTATTTGCATATGAACAATAGTGATGAATTCTTATTGGCTAGCCCCAAATGATTTGCCAAAGCATTGGAGTAAAATGTTTATGGCACACATGGAATGTTCTTCATTAGAGAAATGCTAAAGAAAATTCCATACAAAATATTTCATTTGTGTCTAAACTAATGGTCATTTGGTTGACACAACCTCCATTGAACTTGAAAACATGAATATTTGGAGAGAGACAGAAGCCTTAGGAGCTACCAACAACAAAGCATCTATGTCAGTAAAAACTATATAGTTTACCAAGGGTTTCACTCCCTTGGGTGCTACATAGATATCATGCATGTTGAGCAAACTTCAAATAATGGTGATTAAGTAACAACTACTTATTGGAAACAAAAGTCCTTCATGTAAGCCTCTTAGGAGTTAAACCTGTCAGTAATCCTATATTATATTAACTTGACATAGTTCCAATTTTGGATATTCTTCCAATATCTTCCAGATTAATGGTATGAAATATACTGGGGGTGCCAAAAATTATACACATTTTTAAGAGATGTTATTTGTGTATTACTTTTTGAAGTTGAGTTACAGCAACAATGTGTACTATAATGTTGTTCAAAAGATGGTATTAATTGAATGCTAACACCACCAAACAACAGGCAGAATAGTCAAAGAAAATTGCAGAAGCATTGTTGTCATTGGAGGAGTGAAGACCATTTTGAAGTGATATTTGAAGTTTGAGGATGTTGTGGAAGTACAATGACAATGGAGGATTGAGGATGTGACAAATTTCCAATAACTTGACAAATGCATGCATTCGTGATAAGTATGAGACATGTGGTACTGTACAGGATGTGCATAAGGGAAGATCCCAGAGGCTTGGCACAGCAGTAAGTCCTGCTTCTTCTGCTGTGGTGTTGGAACAGTTTATAGACTTGCCACAGAAGTCAACCAAACAACGTTCATGTGAGACAGAGTTACCAAAACAAGCATAGGATGCATTCTTAAAACAACAAAATGGAAAGTTTTAGTCTCAAGCTGTGTAGACATTTCTTGGGACTCTGTATCTATCTTTCCACTATCAGAACATCAGTGAACTACTCACACTTACAATAAACTATTAAGTTTTAAAATAATCAGATGATTTGATATTTTATTTAATACAACAGATCACAGTGGTGAAAATTGGTACTTCCATTGAGCAGATGGCTTCACCACAGATTTCCTAAGTAAAACTGTGGTTCTGAGGATCAACAATCTGTGCTTTAATAAGCCTTTCATGTGACTCTGATGTATTATTATTGGAGGGCCACTGCTCTATGTCAAGGATTTTAGAAATTCAATTTCCAAAGTTTAACATACATAGCATCAACAGGAGATCTTGTTAAAATGCAGATTTTAATTCAGGAGGTCTTGGGGGTATCTGAAATTTTACATTTCTAACAAACTTCTAAGCAATGCAAATGATATCCACAGAGGACCCTCTGAACATATCTGATCTCTAGTCTATTTTTTAATTTGTATCATCAATTTTCCATTCAGATCAACAATGTGATGTAAAAAGATTACTCCTAAAAAGATCTTTTCTAGCAGTCACAAAATAAGAGAATATAAAAATTCCTCTACAGCACATATTGCTGTTGTTGTTAGGTGCCATGGAGTCATGTCTGACTCACAGCTACCCAAGAACAACTGGTAAAACACTATTGTCAGTACTTCTCTGCTATTCATAGAGTTTTCAATTATGGATTGATTTTTGGGAGTGGGTTGCAGGGTCCTTCTCCCAACCTTACAGTATCTGGTATCCCCAGGGGGTCTCCCATTCAAGTACTAACCAGGCCCAACCCTACTTAGCTTGGGAGATCTGATGGCATCAGACGCCACAGTGCTACAGCTACAGGCAAAATGTGTTGCCCAGCCTGGGCTCAAACTCATGATCCCCCTGCCTCATCCTCCACAGTCCTTGATTACCAGAGTGCACCACAACCATCATAGCACATGAAAAGGAGCAAATGAAACAGAGAAACAAAAGTGTTCCAAGTCTAGTTCTAGATAAGCTTGGACAAACCTTATGAGAAGTCTTAGTGCCTGTGTTTCTTCCTTTTTAAAATAGAGAATTTGGAGTAGATTGTTTCAAAAGTCCCTTTGAGCTCAAATTTGTGTGTTGATACAAGTAGAATGGTTCTATTCCCCCAAATTCATATGTTGAAACCATACCCCTCACAGAGATGGGACATTAGGGAGATGATTAGGTGATGAGTATAGAACCCTTATGAGTGATTAGTTTTTAGGAAACAGATCCCTCGGAGCTAGCTGGCTTCTTTCATCATGTCAGAATACAGTAAGCAGATGTTATCTAGGAGGAAATTAACCCTCACCAGGACTTCATCTTGTTGGCACCTTGACCTTAGACTTTCTATCCTCTAGAATTCTGCAAAATAAATTTCTCTTGCTTGTAAGCTATCTAATCTATATTTTGTTGTAATAGCCCAAATGGACCAAGACATGTGTGCATTTACTTATTACCCTCTAATGAGTGTTCCCTATATTTCTGTACTCTACTTGGAATACACTGTTCAGAGCAGGGTCTGTGTGATTTGTAAATCTTTAAGTGTCTATCATTCTCACAGTGCTCCGTCCATAGTAGGTTCTCTCAACTGCTTGTTGGAAGTATGAAAAGCAAATTACAGACTTTTATTTCAAGACTCTTCGATTTTTAAAGTAACTGTTGTCGTTGTTAGGAGTGGAGTCAGTGTCCGACTCATAGTGACCCTATGTACAATAGGTGAAAACACTAGTATCAGTGCTTCTCTGCTGTTTTTTATAGGGTTTTCAGTGGCTAATCATTTTTTTGGGAGTGGGTTGACAGGTCCTTCTCCCAAGCCTATAGCACCTGGTATTCCCAAGTGGTCTCCCATCCAACTAATAACCAGGCCCAATCCTGCTTAGCTTCCAAGATCTGACAGGATTGAATGCCACAGTGGTACGGCTGCAGGTATTTTAAAATAATAGCTAGATTTTAATTTTCCCGTGTATCTTTCTTTGCACATGATAAGAAAGGTACATACATTGAAAAATATTGTTTCAAGTAACCACAATAATAGGAAGCTTGTACAAAGCATCTGCCCTATTGTATCACTAATGCAGTGACCTCTTTATGCTTGTACAATCGACACATTGTGGGCACAAAATGCCAAGAGATTTAAAAGTGCTGGAAAGGGCTTTTCTCTTGAAAGAACAGCATTTTTATTTTGAGCTGCAGTTTATAGATATTACAGATTGTCATTTTGCCCCTTCCCCTGTTATTACAGTTGAAAAGTAAAATAGGCAAATTTCTTGAAAGGGCAATAGCAAACAACCAAAGAAAATAAAATGCATTATTTTATAGGGTTCAGAATTTTTACTGACATTTGCCTCAAATTTTTGTCCTTTATTCCTAAAACCAGTAAGGCAAGATAAATACTTGCCATAAGGTTTGGACCAAAAACAAAAGGTATCCTTGAGACCTGAGGCTCAGCAAGTCCAAGGTAAATTGTGAAACCTGAGAGTCAGATTTTACCAGGAAGATGTGATAACTTGAATTCGGCCAGGGAAGACAGAAAGAATAAACTGATTGTGTTGACAAAGGCCAAATTACTCAGGAAGTACTAACAGATGGAGATGAGACCCTTAGAGAACGTGGAGACCTGTCTTAAGAAGCATATGGCTAATGACAAAGTACAGCCTTGAGAACCATGAAGGCAACAAAGACTAGTGTAACCTATTCATTAATGTTGCTCTGAAAAATTGATCCAGGTGCAAAAAATGGTCCAAGTGATAAAAATAATGTATTTCCTGTCCATGTAAAGAAAGTACCTCTTATTCAGCAGGATCATACACAGAGATACAAAAATGCAAGAGACAAAGATGGATGAAGGATTACAAAGTTACTGAGGCAGCATACAAGCATCACCAGTTAAGATAGATGACATTTGGGCTTCAGTATAAACAAGTAAAACTCCAAATAATCCCTGCAGAGATCATATATGTGATCTCTATGTTGAATGTTGGAACACAATATTTAGGAAAGGACAGTCCCAGTACCTGCCCATAGGGACTCTATCATCTAATACAGATTTCCATAAAATATTCACTCAAATTGTAAAACTACAATTAGTACTATGACAAGGAAGTACTCGGAGAGTTTGTAAGAGGTAAATTTAACCTGAGCAGGATAGTACAAGACAGCATTTTTGAGAAAGGGACAATTTTGCTGAGATCCACAGGAAGAGTAGGGGTTAACAAGCTGCCATTTCTGATGGTAGTGAGATATTGATGAAGAATTGATGAGGTTTTCTGTAAGTAGGAAAATCATAAGAAAAGTCTGGTGTTCAAAAGACTACAAGAGGGCCAGCTGCTGAAAGGCCAATGGGAAGGGACTAAAGAAGAGGTAGAAGGAAGACCAGGAATAGCCAAAAGGCCATGTTAAATATTTTGGCCTTTATTCCAAGATTACTGAGAAATCACTGCATTGCCTGAACAGCCGACTGACTTGGGAAGTTAAGATGTATTAAAACAATGGTTCCAGCAATGGTTCCAGCATAGTGGTGTGGTACAAATCAGATTTTAAACATTAAGTAAATAACTGGGCACGTTTTCAGAGACTTTTTCAGTTCTCCAGGAGAAGAGAGCAACAGCTAGAATGAGAATCAAGGTGATGAAAATGGAGAGAAGTCATGGTCTTGAGAGATGTTTAGAAAGCAAAATCAGCGGGATCTCATGGTGAATTAACTGCATATAGCATACAAAAAAAGGAAGTATTCAAGGATGACTCAGGTTTCTGAGTCACATGTCTTTGAAACACCAATACTAGAAAAAGGTCTTGTTTGGTTTGGTTGTCAGTGGGAAGGTATCAATAATAATAAACTCACTTTGGGATGATTAGAATTTACAATATTTTTGAGATTCTACACGAATACCCTATTGAACATGCTACCCTGAAGCTTTGAGGAGAATTCTGGGATGGAAATAAAAATAGGTATGGTCAAAGCCACATACCTGGGTAGGACTGCTTAAGAATAGATAAAGCAAGAAAATATCTTAGGGTGAGAATTCAATAAGCCTAAAGTGGAACTGAAAAGGGTAAATGTGTCACGCCTTCCTCAATCTGACTAGACTTTATCCTAATCAGCAAAACAGGAAATAATCAACAGACCAAAAGAAACTAATATTATTTCAAAAGGCAAGGAACACATCAGAGCAAGACAATTTAGAGTTGTTACTAGGTAGGCTATGCAAAAATTTCAAATATGCAATCAAAACATATAGTAAGGAATGATTTCGCCTCACCAAAAGATGCTTTCATTTACCAAAGTACTTTTTCCTATGGCTATTAAAAACTTATTTTCTCCAATCATTTAAAATGAGATTCACTTTGGCATTTAGAAGACTATGTGAATTTTCCATGGCCTCACTAATCATTACACAGGTAATCAATTAGGTAAATATCTTTATTCTATCTTCTTAGCTTGTTCAATGAAAAATACACTGAAATACTTTCTTCTTGACTCCTTATATTGAGAAAAGAATGAACTTGACAGAATGAGGGAGTTTGAATGTCCTTTTTGAATGACAATAGGAGAAATATATGATGTGTGGAGAGGTGTGGAATATCCCACATAATGAATCATATGCAAAAAGTAGATTGAAGAGGGCCAACTTGTACCTCGGGCTGTGGTTTAGCTCAGTTGGTAGAATACTGCTCTGCTCTCTCTGAGGCACTAAGTTTAACTCCCAGCACCACAAAAATGAAAGAAGGATCTGGCAACTCACTCCCCCCAAAAAGTCCTGAAGTAATCAGCCATTGAGTACCTTATGAACAACAAAGAAGCATGTTGGGCATGGCACAGTGTCCAGGAGTGTTTCATTCTGCTGTACTTAGGGTCAGTATGAGTCAGACTTAACTAGACAGTACCTAACAACAACAACCTTGCACCTTAGACATGAAGCCCAGATTTCAAACAAACCAGTGGGAGACAGACTCCACATCAAAATGTATGGTTCCTTTATAGAAAGAGGAGAGGGTTGATAATGAAATAGAAAAGAATAGTATTTTATCTCAAAATATAGTATATATAAATATATAAATATATATACACTATATAATGTATGGGCTGGGATTTAGCACAGTTGGTAGAACGCTGCTCTGCAGTCTCTGAAGTCCCGAGTGGATTTCCAGCACCGCAAAATGGGAGAAGGACATGGCAACCCACTCCCAAGGCAATCCTGAAACAATCAGCCATTGAAAACCCTATGAGGGTTGCTATGAGTCAGACATGACTCGACAGCACCTAACAACAACACAACATATAATGTATATGTGTGTATGTGTGTATGTGTGTTTACATATTACATATCTCTCTTCAAAAGATATATGAAACCTGAGAATCAGATTTTACCAGGAAGATGCGATGATTTGAATATCTGTCTTCAAAATTACATATCTCTCTTCAAAAGTTCCTCCCTCAATGATAATTTTTAAAAAATTGATTCTGAAGGGAAATTCTGCCTGATCTTTGTGAATCACTGAGAAATTTAGGTTTTAGACCAAGGTTAGCCTGTAAATACAAAGGTGAATTAGTAAGGCATTTCTAGGAAGAAAATAATGCATCAAGGCCTTCATTTTTTAATAGTTGATTCCACATTTTACTTCATGTATACTAGAAGTACATAATCACCCTGAAAGATAAAATACCAGTGAAGTCACTTTTACATCTGAGTTTGTGCAAGCATTATGGTTTTTTCCATTTTAAAAACAATAGCTATTAAGGGGGCCATAATGATACAGTGAGGCAAATGAACACTGAAGAATTAGTGAAATATTCCCAGCTGGTAACTTCATCATGAAAAAGAAATATTCTCTCAGGGCTCTATATGAGATATTCAAATCTTGTGTTTGAGTGATTTTTTATATTTATATTTTAAATTGTTGTAGAAATGTTTCTCTATGCTACAGAGAACTAATTAAAACATAACTGAAAATACATGGACTACCTTCTTTAATATCTTTGTAATCTTTCTTTAAAATTTTCTTTTTATATTTCCTTTAAAAATATGTTTTTCTTTGGACATTGATATCCTTTTATGAATTTTAATTGTCTTATTGTAGCTTCATCTAATGTTAAAGATTTAAGCACTTCAACAAACTTATATAAAGATGGGAAAAATTTCTGATCTGATGTCAATGTGCCAACTGAATGGTATTTATACTTTGCAGTCCCAAATGTTACAATAAAATCGTCTCTGGTTGTGATCTCACATCATGGAGAGTTCTGAGGGTCTGACAACTCCTGACATTATGATATACTCCAGTTACACTGTTAAATCAGACAGCCAGAGCAGAGTTCTCAGCAGAGCATAAGGAAAGATTTATAGACATGGCAAAAGAACACTTTGCTTGTTCCCTTCTTTAAATAATTATGACTTTCCATGAATCTCCTTCTAAATCAACTACAGAATGATAAATATCTAGGCAAAGAAAAGGCCACAAAAATATCACTTACAGTAAGCACTATTGAGGTTTTAGAAGCACAGTATTGAATTCTCTGTTGTACTTTCTGCATATGATTCATTATGTGGGATGCTCCACACCTCTCCACACATCATATATTTCTCCTATTATCATTCAAAAGGGACATTCAAACTCCCTCTTTCTGTCAAGTTCATTCTTTTCTCAATATAAGGGGTCAAGAAGAAAATATTTCAGTGTATTTTTCATTGAACAAGCTAAGAAGATAGAATAAAAATATTTATCTAATTAATTACATGATATGCGAACTCTGGAAGGACTTACTGGGATTTGAGGGGAGAAAACACAGACACATGTTTTATTTAATCATGAACTTTATATTAAGCAAAATTTTGGCTTTTGTCTTGATTAATATTTATTGGAGGTCTTCCTGAATGAAGACACTTAATATTGATGCTCTCATTCTTCACTCCTGAATAGTGTGCTATAGTTCATATATGCTACATCTCATTTCTCCCTTAGTTCTCCATTCTATAACTGACTGACATCCCATTACTTTATGGGTTCTTTAACTTTTCTCTAAAGCATCTGTCATGTGCTCTACCTAATTACCAATTAGATGTCTCTGTTTAGATACCCCAGATGAGCTTCTAGTTCCCTATGTTCAAAATGAAATTTATCATCATCCTTGACATTGTTAATCCTTGTAAATTCTCTAGGTCAGGACTCCTGTAAATATGAGTGATGGACCACAGGTGGTCAGGGGCTTATATGAACTGGTTCATGCTTAATACTTGTAGTATTTAGAAACTTTCATATTAATTTAACAGTGTTGCAACCATTTAACTGCATGAGCATGCTTTCAGCAATTTATGTTTATGATATTTTACAAAAGTATCCAATGAAAGAACGTTTTTAAAAAGTTAGTCCTTCAACATAAATTGTCTAAGAAACAGTGACTATTGCAAGTTAGTCCTTAGCCATAAATTGTCTAAGAAAGAATAACTATTGCATTTTGGCAAATGGCACCGCTATTTAATAAGTCACCTTGACCAGAAATGTGGAAATTCTCATCTCTCTGACTGCCTAGGTGTACCACCCTGGCTTCTGATCCTATCAAGTCTCCAAAGCTAAGTAGGGTTGGGCCTGGTTAGTACTTGGATGTGAGACTGTCTGGGAGTACTGGGTACTATAGGCTTGGGAGAACAACCTGGCAGCCCACTCCTGAGGCAATTAGCCTCAGTACCCTATGAATAGCAAGAAGTACTGACATAGTGTCAGAGATGGCACAGAGTTGGGTACTGTTTTGGACTGTTGTACATAGGGTTGCTCTGAGTCAGATCCAATTTGATGGCACCTAACAACAACAACATCTCTCTGACCAAGAATATGTGGACAGAAAAGGAGGGTGACAGGAAAATGTTTTTAGAGCAAAGGAGTTATTTTCAAGTTCTTGTCTTTACTGACCCAATTCCCATTAGGATTAAAACACGCTGAATTTCTCTAATTTTTGATACCCTTCCTCAATCCCATGTGGCCCTCCAACCATTGCCCTCTTTCTTTCTCTTCATAATTAACAGTTTTGTTGAAGATTTTTGAGGAATACCATGATCCCTTCCAACATCCCCATCAATTTTGTCAACCATTGCAGGGTAATTTTTTCCCAACTCCTTTGCTAAAAATCTTAATGAAGTCATCAAAGATGACCTTATTTCTAAACCCATTGTTGAGATTGTTTGTTATTTGACCTTCGTGCAACATATAACACCATTGAATGGTTCTATTGCAAACCCATAAAGTAAAATGTGAGGTCATCTCTCAAAAGAAAGACATAAAGTTTACCTTACAGAGATTAAGAGAAGCCAGCATACATAGAAAATAGAAAGATGGTCAGGCAGCAGTAAGGACTTGGGTCAGCCTGGAGATCATCAATGGCTAGCAGTAACCACTACTTCTGTCTCTTGTTTTCTTCAGGGAATGTCACCCTGGTGTAGGCACAAAGAAAGTGGTGGTGGGATTGACTCAGAACTTATTTGAAAAGTTTTTGGTGGTAGCCACTAGAGTACATAAGACTGCAGAAAACATGTCAAAGGAGAAACAAAAAGGGCCAAGGATAAAATTTCAGGGTATTAATATTTAAACAGTTGGCAGAAAAGGTGTTTACTGATGATGTTGAGGAAAAAATAGAAGCCAGATGAAAGTATAAGCACGCAAAGTGGGACTAAAAACTAGAAGAGAAAGTTTTAAAAAGTACATGAGATCAATAGTAACTATAAGCAAATTATGTTGAAGTAGGAAAATATGTGATTGGGTATAAAGGTTAAGAAATAATGAGTGACTTCATCAAGGATTGTTTCTGAAACACTCTGGGAAGTGTATGCAGCTACAGCTTTTGCTGAACTAGACATAAACATTGCTTCTTGAAGCACTGGAACTTATACCAGTGGCCATGGTATTCCCAAAGCCATAAAATATATGACCACAATTAGTGGGCAGAAGCAAATCTCCCCGGAAAAATCTTCTTATGCACATTGCCATCCCAAAGGCTTTGACCTAAGAGTGTTATCTGTCATCATCTACTTTACTACTTAAACCACCCACGGCCTCTGTGGAAGTCATTCAATCAAGACTTCACTAAACCTTGCTTTGCTCTGACAAAGAGAAAGAGAAAACTACAAAGCTGATTTCCCATGCCTATTACCACTCCCAAGCTCTGTCCTAAGTGATTTCTAGACTCTAATTTCTGATTTTCCCAATCAATTTCTTCTCTTCTCAGTCTAATTCTTTCTACAAGGAGAAAAGAAGAAAAGAAAGTGGTACCTAATGCCTAAACATTCCAAGTAAACATAAAAGTTATTATTAGAAATGACTAGTCATCTGCTCTTCCTCTAACTTTTTGTTTCTGTTTCTCAGGCGACTTCCTTGGGAAAAGCTTGTTTAATTTTGGCACATTTGTCGTGTTAATAAGTCTTGGTCAGATCTTCCCTCTAGCAAAGTGTTTGTCGAAGGGAACACAAATTCCTCACCATCAAACCTGAGGGACAAAACTTGCAAACTTGGGATACTCCAATGAGTTAGAAGCCCAAGAGAAGGGCTGAGGACATAGCTCAATGGGATAACACTTGTTATTATGCATGAAGCCCTCAGTTCAATCCCTAGCATCCCCTCTCCCCTAAAAAGCCCAAATCTACAAACCACCCTGCAACTTCAAGTATGATTCAGTAAAGAATGAAAATCTGCTCTGTGAGGAACCACTGGGTGATAAATGTCCTAAACACCATAGTGTTAAAGATAGGACAAGAGAAACTCTTCCTTTGGAGGCACTCCCTGCTCTATAATAAATTAGCACTACAGAAGAAACAGTGTCATATGTCCACCAGATTTCATTTATAGTTATCTTGCAAGGATACAATAACGACTATACATGTTGTTAGGTGCCATCAAGTCAAGTCCAATGCATAGCGAACCTCATAGGATTTTCAATGGCTGATTGATTGTTTCAAAATTGTTTCAGGAGTGGATTGCCACGTCTTAGTTCCATGCAGTAGGGTAAGGCTATGATTCTGTCATGTCCAAAGAAATGCAACCAGAAGTAGTATGTCTTGAGACAGACTCACTGCCATGGTGAAGGTAGAGCCCTTGTGTGAAAACAGTAGATTCGCAAGATTCAAGAAGCGTGGTTAGCTGAAATATCACATGGAGAATATTCGTCACTGAGTATCTCCTAACTTGCAATCAGGATTTTCATAAGTGCTAAAACCTTGTCATTCAAAGTATAATCTGTTACCATACTATATAGTCTATTCTACTTTGACTGATAAATGGAAGCATCATATAATAGATGTAAAAAGGATTATTTCCCACAATTTCTTCTTTTTCTAAATGAAACCATGAGTTGCATGAGTCTGTATGACAAGTCTAACATCACAAAACTATTGAGTGGTACAGAGAGGCATAGAATGTAGGTCCCCTGATAAGTAGACCACTGCTTTCTCTTTTATAACAAAGATTTCAATATAAGATATTCAAACAATAATGACAACTATAATAGTGACTTGCATTTATCAACATTTTAGGCAAATATATAACAGTTTGGAATTTAGTGCAACTCTTCTTGATAAAGATTTGTAGAATCATACTAAGCTCTTAATCAAAAAGTGTCTTAAATTTTATATATTAGTTTTCTTTTATTGTTTATGAGGAAACTGATGCCTAGGAAATAAAACAATATTCCAGTTGTTGACAGAAGCAAAGCAAGAATTATTCCCCTTCCTGTCCCAGCAGATTCTTTGTGCTGTGTTTAAATTTTTCACCCTGCCTCTCGTTGAGGAAATAATCGGTAGTTAAAGTGATATGGTGAAGTACGAGAAGAGAAAGAAAAATAGCTTCTTCCACAAAAGTGATAAGACAAGGGAAGTATTTAAAATTGGTAAGATGTAATATTAAGGGTGGAACTTGGGGATTAGCCTAACTAGGAATAAGTAGACAATAATGATGGTTAGCTCAATCAAACATGTTGGACCTTAAGTTTTCATGAGTTCATATGATCTATGGAGTATAATTTTTGAGAGGTGAACAAATTGATCCTCTTTAGGGATTTTTACTATTATCTGGTAAGAGTTATGCACAAAATGGAGTGAAGAGAACTGCTGTCTATTACATAAGACTGAGGTAGTCTCTTGTCTTCCTCAAAAGAAAAGTGTAAGGAAAAGAGCATCATTCTAACTTGTTTTCCCTTGTGGTCAAGTAACCCATTAGAACACATAATCTCCCACTTTTTCTGCCTTTTTTTTTTTTTTTTGGTGCTTTAATCTGCTTTTATGGTCAAGTACTAATGCCCTAGTTTCAAATGACCCTCTGTTCTGAATTTAGACTCCATTCTATAAATGATGTCTTGATAGAGATCTGTTTGATAGAGATCTGTTTAACTCTCTCTGATAGAAATCTGTTTGATTCTTAAGGGTCAAGGACCAATGCAATTCCTTCTGAATGATCTGCTCAAAAGATAAGATTGCAGATGATCTCATATCTATATTCATTTAAAAAGTGAGCATTTCTGTGTACCTATATATGCATGCCTGTAGCCATACCACAGTGGCATCTAATCCCGTCAGATCTCAAAAGCTAAGCCTAGGAAGTTAGTACTTAGATGCAAGACTGCCTAGGAATACCAGGTGTGTTAGGCTTGGGAGAAGGACATGGAAACTCATTCCCAATGAACAATCAGCCATTGAAAGCCTTACATATATCAGAAAAGCACTGACAATAGTGCCTGGAATGATGTCGGGTAGTGTTTTGCCTGTTGTACATAGGGTTGCTATGAGTTGGACCTGACTCAATGGCACCTAACAACAACAATATCATATATATATATATATATATATATATATATATATATATATATGTGATCCACTCCCAAGTGCAATCCACTCCCAAGGCAATCCAGAAACGGTCAGCCATTGAAAACCCTATGAGGGTCGCTGTGAATCAGATACCATCTCGACGGCACCTAACAACAACAAATATATATATATATATATATATATATATATATATATATATATATATATATTTGTCTTCTATGACAGGGGCTCATCAAAGAAGATCAAACCCTGTGATCTCACCCTCTGTGCCCCAATCCACAGAGGTCAGTTTTTCTCTGTTGATTACCTTCACTGATCTACCAGTGGAAACTTTTTAAAGTGTTATGCTCAGCTGAAAGCAAATGGAGATCTCAAGTACTATATAGTTACTCAGAAAGTACCTGCTTACTTCCATATGAAGAAATACCTATTTGAATACAAAGAAACTCACCTTGGTATTGAGGTTTCATAGAAGGTTGAAAAAATTAGTAACACTAGTTATCCCTCTGCTGACAGTTTATGCAATAGCATTGTCCCCTACCAGTCAGCAATAGTCATGCCTTCCTGTATGGTTCCTTAGGTCTATGGACATATGTTGATTATTATGTAAGTCTCTCCTATTCAACTATCAATAGTTTAAGGCAATAGATTGCTTCATTTGTGTTTATATCTCTAGCACTGTCACTAAAATTAAAGCTCAAATTTTGTTTCTGTAAGTACACAGATGAATTTCTACACAAATAATGATTTGACAGTAGGGTAAAATTCCCTACAGATGTAAATAGGTTACATATCCAACAGTAAGAAAGCTCAAATAGAAGCTGGTTCTGATTTGCTGATAATAGATCTGTCTATCAAGGGGAGCCAGACTCTCAAGCAGCCTTCCTCTTTCTAAAAGAATAATTTTCCAGATGCTGGAACTATGAATTCTTGGCTTAGGAAATAAGACCTAAGATTCTAATGAAACCAATAAAATTTCTGTGTCAAAATAAGGACACAGAAAGATAATAGGTGATAAACTTTTCTCAAAAGACAATATAGCAAGCTTGATCTCATCACATTTTCAATATGTGGAACATGTTAAACATAGAATGAAAGGAAGGGATAATTCTAGAGAATAAGATTTGCATAAATCATGATCAAAAAGTAAATATAAAGTAAGTAAAAATTAGGAAGCCTAAGCCACCCTAACAATAGTATCTAAAGGGATTCCCTCCATCTTGATTGCTTGTTATTATTAGTTGCCATCAAGTCAGGTCCAATTTAGAGTGACCTTATGTACAACAGAGTGAAACACTATCCAACATTGTCCATGCACACTATCTATTTTACGCATAAGCCCATTGTTGCAGCCACCATATTAATCCATCTTGATTGCTTCTTGTTGTTGTTGTTAGGTGCCAATGAATTGGTTCTGACTCATAGAGATCCTATGTACAACAAACGAAACACTACCCAATACTATATTATGCCTAGCACTATTGTCAGTGCTTCTCTGCTATTCAGAGGATTTTTGATGGCTGATTGTTTTGGAAATGGGCTGCCAGATCCTTCTCCCAAGCCTTCAGCATCCATTATTCCCAGGTAGTCTCCCATCCAAGCATTTACCAAGCTCGACCCTACTTTGCTTCCAAGATCTGAGGAGATTGGATGCCAGGATTGCTAGTTAAGTATTAATGAGAAGCCTGGGAGTAGACTCCAAGTACTATGGACAAACTTAGAAGCCAAGCAAGACTCACTGCTCTCCATTTCCTCATCCTCCAGCTGAATATAAATCCATCATGCATTTATTCACAGGGATGATTAACAGGGTGTTTGTAATGTATCTTAATACTATTCAAGTGAAGGTGACTTTCTGAAGATAAAAACCTTGGTGATATATCTAACTTCCTCATGCTTCCTGTAATTTACTCTTCTTCCTAAACTCAATTCTCTGGGCCAATATTGCTTAGCTTGTATTATATTTTAAATAAGCTCTTCTATTAATAATTTACTCATTTCTCATTTACATTATGCTATGTTTGTTTTCTTAAGGAAGTAAGAGTATTGATTTTAATTCCTATATCATGAAGCAAATTATTTCTGACCTCTGTATGTACAGAAGACATGCACTTAAGCTGCAACTCTTGCTTGTCATAAAATGCCCTGCTGAATCATGAATATTAAAGCAAATAAATTCCCATCTTGGGTCCAAGAGTATATGCTCCCATGGACAAAAATTTGAGGCCATTTAATTTTAAGCCAAAAAATAATTAACTGGAGTAAGAGTTGAAAAAGTTTCTAGAGGAATATGAGATTAACATAAAAAGAGCAATATGTTAGGTATATTAATATTTACATGTTAAATATAACTGTGATCCCATAAGAGAAAATTTATTCAGAAGTATGTCAGTCCATTCCAATTAAAAGAACTATATTTTCCTCAGGAAATGAGTTTTTCCTTTGTTGTTATTATTACTAGGTCTGTTGATTTGTGTCTGACTCATAGTCAACCCTCATGGGATTTTCAATGGCTGACTGTTTCGAGATTGTTCTGGGAGTAGATTGCCATGTCCTTCTCCCATTTTTGTGGTGCTGGGGATAGAACCCAGGGCCTCACAGACCACAGAATGGCACTCTATCAACTGAGCTAAACCCCAGCCTTTAGTGGTCACTAATCATTACTTTACCTTCCCAGGATATTCATTTTTCCTATTTGTCTAGCCACTCTGCTAAGGTATGTGAGATATTGCCTTGGCATGATTCTTCACATAAATGTACACTAAATAGCATGTACCTACAATATAACCAAGGGGCTGGGGTTTAGCTCAGTTGGTAGAGTCCTACTCTGTACTCACTGAGGACCGGGGTTCAATCCCCAACACAGTAAAAATGGGAGAAGAATGTGGCAATCCACTCCTGAAGCAATCCCAACACAATCAGCCATTGAAAACCTTTGAGGGTTGCTATGAGTTGGACCCTGACTCAATGCCACCTAACAACAACAATAACAATATGACAAGTTTCCTAAGGCTAATTTTGTTCTAGCTCATTATATAATTATCATTTAAGACTATGTGTCTGGGAGGATAGAGGGTATAACGTATCCTATGTATATGACATTACATCCCCCCTAAAATATTAAAGCTAGATGTGGAAGGAAGTGTGGGTGTGTCATTGAGAAAAAAGGAGAGAAGGACAGAGTTGCAGGCGAGGTCACTGTCCTGGGATCTATATGAAAGTAAAAGTTCAAGAGGGATTATTACAAGACAGGTTTGAAATAGAGTCAGACTTGTGGGAATTTTTTTCACTCTTTTCACTATGACACTAGCCAAAACATGTTTGACGTGGTAGCATTCGGATGGATATTGATTTTAAGGCGTTGAAGTGTCTCTTCTTTTGAGAACTACTATTGTCATTGCCCTCACCACTGTTTCCCTAAATGTTGCAGTACACGCTGACTTTTACCATGTTTACCTGTCCTTATGTTGTTGTTGTTGTTTGGTACCATCAAGACCTGTCCTTAGAGTCCACCCTAAAGAATTTACCAGGATGCTTATATATGATCATCTTTTCCAATTGTTTTCTTGTCTCCCCAACAATACAGTGAGCTCCATGTGAGCATGGTATCTTTTTGCATACATCAAAGGCTAAATGAAAATCTACCACAATATATATTACTCTTTATATTTCTGGCTTCTACACAATGCCTGGCACATAGCAAATATTCAATAAAGTTTTAGTCAATTGAAATGCCTGAAGAATGATTTATATTATTTATTTAGAACCTAAAGATGATATTTGAATTGTGATAAACTCTAAAATGTAACTTTGTTCTTAATATTCTTAAAAGTTACCACAATCAAACTATAAAAGGGAAACTAATCTGCCCTATGCCATTTTCCACTTAAAGAAAAACACAACAAAATGTCATCTAAACTTCTGGGACAGGTGTGGGTTTAAATTGCCCCTGTTTAAAAAATACTACTCAGCATCTTTAAGGTGCAAATAAACATTAGGATATCAGGATATGTGATTTCCTGACATGAGTCTCACATTCAGTTTTACACATTCATCCAATTGGTTAGTAAGGCAATTTTTATGATAGCTAATTGTTTTAGCATTATTTACACCAGATAGTCTTTAAATTCTTGTCCCCTTAAAATTGGGATAAACCATTGTTAAGCATATTTATAAATGTTATTGTGATTCTGGTAAAAGCCTCATCTCACAGGTATGTAAGACAAAAATCAATATATAGTTGAAATAAGGCATGCCATTAATGTTTAAAGCAAAAAAATTGCTTTTGTCCATATCAAAATGCATATCAAAATGGCACATTTTATATTATCAATATTAATTTTTTATTTCCTAGAGGGGAAACTATAATATTATGTCATAATCAATCAAGTACGACAAGAAAAATATATTAAGAGTGAGCTGTGAAGGAAAATCTTTTATGTGCTTGTGACCCACCTACATTTAGATTTATTGATATATAATAGATATCAAGTAACTCTAAATGGTTGTCTATTGATAAAATTACATTTGGGGGCCACACTTTATCAAGTTGATTTTATACATAAGGATTTTACCTTCTGATAATGCTATCATAAGCTCTTTACTTTTAAATAATGGGATTCTATTATATGCCATGATTAAACCTTCAGTCTATTTTGAAATTAAAGACATTTTGCAAAATTAATGTTTCACATGTAGTTAGAATTACAGAGATATAGTTAACTCTTGAGACAGAGGGAAGACAAGAAATAATATTTAGCAGTTTTTTCTTTGGATCCCTCAATTTGTGTAAATGAAAAGAAAAATCAAAGAAAAAAAACACTAATAGGTACCAGGTGCAGTGGCTCACACTCTAATCCCAGAAACTTGGGAGGTGGAGGCAAGAGGATCACAGGTTTGAGGCCAGAGGCAGCCTGTGCAATTTAGTGAGACCCTGTCTCAATATTTAAAAGGGGGCTGAGGGTGAAGCTCAGTGAATACTTGCAAAGTATGCACGAGGCCCTGGGTTCAACCTCCAAGTACCAAAAAACAAAACAAAAAATAACAAAAAACTAATATGACTTCTGTAATCTATAATATTTCATTCCATGTGTGCATTTGCATGGGTTCCATCTCCTTCTGCAGGATCAAAGTTGATGTCCAGCCAGCCTCTCTCCTGTTGCTACATTAAATTCACACCACATGCCTTCACCAGCTTTTGTATAATTAAGCTTGCTGTTCTTGACACTTAAGCAGAAACCATTGAAAATGTAATAGCAACTGTTGTGTGGATGAAAAAGACCTATTTGTCACCATTCATTATGACAATTCAGCCATGATAAATTAACAGAAAAGGAGAATTCTCCATATTTCTAGTGCAACTCCCCTTAAATTTCATAGTCTGAATGCTAAGGGAGGGAGCTCTGGAGGAAAGCAGCATGCATAATGCAGGAATACTTTACAGCACTTTGCATCTGGAATAACCCAGATCTGACTCATCTCCATGTCAAGCTTATTTGGCATTTGGCTAATGTCTAATTTTGTTTTGACTTGATTGTTGAAACTTAAACATGTTAAACTAAATATTTGAACTCTATATAAAAGCTTTTTAAAAACTCAAAGTTATGGTTAAGCCTTGTAAAAAGTACCTTAGCTAAACATAAAATAATTATACTTAACAGTCTTTAAAAGTCCTGAATTTTCCTTTTTGAGGGGGTAGATTATTTGGGCATATTGACGTTTTGTCTTCAATAAAAGGGAAATTATTTCAGTATGAATTTGTCTCCTCGGGAAGAGGTGATATGAAAGCTCAGCATTTAACAGATAAGCTAAAAATTTGGGTCATCAGTGACAGAGGATTTAGGATCCATAAACATCAAAGAGAAAATCTCTGCATTATCTGAGTAGAGCCTGCCTTTCTTTTCAGATCATTTAAAATTGAATACAGAAATAGGAAATTTAAAAGATACAGTAATGAATTTTTATTGAGTTTTAAAAAAATACTAAACATGATTTTTAGATATTTTTAACATCTTAATACGAAGCCCTTAATTCAGTATATACAGCTATACATCAGACAATAGAGGTTATAAACCATCTCTTAGTGGAAACAATCTGGGTCTCACTAAGGGACAACTATCCAACCTAACCTAGCAAGTACTTCACCCAGAATCCAGGGATTTTGAAACTTTCAAGATTATAAAGACTGCATCATGTTTCCTCTACATTAAAAAATATATATATATAGTGGGTACTAGTAAAGCCTCTTACTGAAATCAAAGTGATAACCGTTATAACTGATCTAGCTTGCCTCTCCTTCATATGAATTCCCAGAGTCCTCTCCACCCAGGTCTCTTCACTCAATACCAAAGAGAACTAATGTGAAATATAAAAGACAATATTAGAATATTTGTTAAGATAATGGAGCCCAGTACTAAAATAAGTTAACGTGGAGTAGGACTCAAGAATCACTATTTTTAAGGATCTATCCAGATTATTCAAAAAGCATCAATTTTAGCTGCCTCTGAGGTAGATTAAACAAACAAGCAAACAAAAACAGAGAAGTGTTAAATTGAGTACATGTTACTTACAATAAGCCTTCAAAATATCAGCAGAGATTTGTTTACCTGATTAATGACCCAGGAAGCCCCCATGGCTGAAAGGTGGAAAGATGGAGATTGGAAACCCTTGGTCTAGGAGGAAAGGCAGAGTGAGTTATTTTCTAGAAGACACACAAAGCATGAGATGGAACCTGAGCTTGGCTGTGGGAGGCTAAGAAGAGCCTTTTCTAAATGTTCTGAGATTTCCCACTAAAATCAAACACAAATTGAGCTTCATCCACTGTCTCTTCAAGTTTGTTTAAGTCATTTCACAAGTCATTCAATATTTCTGAATCATTAAACTATTCAAAGTAAAGGGAATGCAAAGGGCATCTTATAGAGGCATAATGTAGACTCTCAGAAATGGTTTTATAAGCACCTCCATACCACTCACCAAGCACTAGGAAGTCTGTTTTATGATATAAACACAAAGTAATGAAAATAATGCTTTTGAAGTGTTTTCTTAATGGACAACATGAAGTTTGGTCAAGTCCACATACTCTAACAATAAGATGCTGATTCCACCACACATCCTGTTAGAATTTTGTCTTATCTCATAGAAGAGATAAAGATCCTCTTGAGGCTTAAAGGCTGTGGAACGTCACATCTGGTAGCTTGCAACAGGCTGACTTATTCATGGGAAAGGTCAATATAGTACAAAAGAGATTTTTTCCCGTTTTTTCTTTCTTTCTTTCTTCTTTTCTTTTCTTCCTTTTTTCTTTATTTCCTTTTTACTTGTTCTTTTAATTGGCTCTGCAGGAGAAAATTGAACAGCTGTCAGGGGAAATGATTTTCATCCTTTCAAACCATCCCACTTGCAGAAACATTTTCTTTAACTATGGCTGGGAGATTCATGACTGTATTTGGTAACACTCTTGCAGGCTGCCCTTATTTTCTTTTGTCACTACTGTGAAATTAGAAATTCAACTATTCTTATATTTTACATATTGTTACATTACCCAAATAAAGACTCCTATTATTTTATTTTGTTACCACGTTAACTTACACTCATGCAAAATAGTCATAAAATAAATAGTCAACTATACTGCCTCCCTGTTGAGGATGTCAGGTCACAGTTTCCTGAGATCTGGCATGGAACTGATTCAGAGGTTTATTGTCAGAACACAAGTAGCTTCTTCCCTTCAGCAACCTGAGAATTCTTCTATTCATTTATTCATTCATTCAATCAATACATGTTTGTTGAATTCTTACTGTCTTCCATAATTTTTCTAACACTAGGGATAACACAGAGATGTAAGAGAGATGTTTTTGTTATGTTGGAATTTATATTCTAGCAGGACCAAGTCCCATGAAATACAGATAGACAAATAAGTAGTAAATGAACATGAAAAAATCAGGTTATGATAAATATTATGCAAGATATTCAAAAGGCAATGTGATAAAGAGTGACTGGGCAGATGCTGTGTGAGTAGGAGAGGAGAGCATCTCCTAAGAAGAGGCATTTAGGCTGAAATCCAAATGGCAAAAAGGATCTAACTATGAAAAGATTGCCCTCGAAATAGAGGGCATAGCTAGAACACAGCTCCTAAGATGACAAGCTTGGCATGTTCATAAAACAGGAAGAAAGCTGGTGGGGCTGAGGCACACTAGGAGAAAAGAAGGTAGGACACAAGGTGAAGAGATGAAAAAGGGTCAGAGGATAGACAGCATTGTATGCCAGAGACAAGAGTTTGGCCTTTATCCTAAGCAAGATGAGAAGCCAATTGAAGGTTTTCAATTAATGTGGTATTATTACCAGATGTATGATTTGCTAGCATCAATCTGGGCTCAGTGGAGAGAGAGCTTTAATGGGGTCAGGAATGTAAGCAACTATATCAGTAGCCCAGGCAAAAGGAAAAGCAGAGGTGGTTTGGAAGAGAGTGATGCTCATGAGGAAAGTCAAGGCATGCTGTAGAGGTATTTTTTCCAGTTCCTGGGACACAGACCAAGTGGGATGTGAACCAAGGAGGAAAACCAAGGAAAGACCAAAGCTTTGAGTCATGAATAAGTAGATACTGGCTGGCAAAGAGTTGTTGTTGTTGTTGTTGTTAGGTGCCGTCAAATCGGTATCTGACTCATAGCGACACTCATAGGGTTTTCAATGGCTGGCTGTTTCGGTGCTGGGAATTGAACTCGGGACCTCAGAGACTGCAGCACAGTGCTCTACCAACTAAGCTAAATCCCAGCCCTAGGCAAAGAGTTAGGAGAAGCCAATTCAAGAGTGCCCTGAAATATTTCCCAGTAATAGTTCAACTGTCATAAAACTTTAACAACAATAAAAGAAGTTAGAAATCTAAAGAATTTCATGAAAGTCATCCAAAAAAGCTAATAATACAGTGACTGAATTTCAATAGATGGTTAATTCTAGGAGTGTTTCAAAACTCATTTTACAATATACTTACGGAAAGAATGATTTTTAGAAACCACCAACAAGGTGAGATTTTTTTAAGGATTATACAAATCTGTTTAGCAGCTTAGTATATATAATGTGAATTAATAATCTAAATTAGAGTTTGATATGCTTGTTGCTATGAGGTTAAAGGTGAAGAAATTCCTTTAATTCGGGGTCAGAAGAAGTTATTGAGAGCTCATGGTGTCCCAGGCAGTTTTAAATGTTAATCATTTGCCAGGTGCAGTGGCTCATGCCTGTAATCCCAGAAACTCAGGAGGTACAGCCGTTAAGATCTAAAGTTCAAGGCTAAAGGCAGCCTGTGTAACTTAGACTCTACCTTAAGATAAAAAATAAAAAAGGAGCTGGGGGTGCAGTGCTTCCAAAGTATATGCAAGGCCCTGGGTTAAACCACAAACAAAAAAATTAACCTTTTAGTAATGCTATGAAACAAGTAGACAAATTGTATGATCACTTGCATTTCACAGAGGGACTTGAAGTGACTTCTCTAGCACCACAGAGTCTGCATGAGAAAGCAGAGTTTGAATTGAAGCAGTCTGACTCCAGAGCCCAGAAAAATAAATCTCTCAAGAAAGCCCAGGCATCCTGAGCCAGACATTTCCGTGTCCCACTCTCAGCTTTGATGGTTCGCTTCAGAGCTGCTTCTGAGGAAGGAGTTAAAAATTCCATACTCCAGGCATTCCCTTGATAGAATTCTGCCCATACACAACCAAGCATAAACAAGAACAAAGCCCTAGGTGTTTGAAAGCTATGATATAAAAAAAGATAATTGGATTGTTTATGAGTATACTGCTCTAACTTGCATTATGCAATAAAACTCCATTAATCCACACTTCACTAATCTCATGTAAAGTTAACTAACTAAACCACATGTAATTAAAAATGTTACTTTTTCTTCAAACAGTTCGTGACAGTCTTATTTGAAAGGGAGGCAAATCCAGATTTATTTGTTTGATTTTTTAAAGAGAGTCGTTTACTTCTGATTCTAGTAATTAAATTTGTCATGCTATCAAAGTAGCTTATGATTATATAAAACAATCAGAGTCTTTTGTGCAGTGTCAATTTTATAAACTTAGATTTATTACTTGTTGAAGTTCATTTATATCTTAGCTTAAAATATTAACTTTCCTTGAGATTACTAAAACTCCATTTTTTCTCACATGTTTTCTCAGGCAGATTTTTTACTCTTTTTTCCCTTTATTGTTCCAAATGAGTAAGGTTTTAAAGAATTCACATTTATAGGACTATACATAAAAATAATATTGAACACTAACTTTTGAAATTATATTCTTTTAATATTGAGGCAATTGTTTAGAGAAATAAAAATGTAAATGATACAAATTTACAGCTCTTGATTCATGGAGTAATCCTTCCCCCTTTGATAGAAGATGGCAAATGCCCGTAGCCACATAAACTTTTAATGCAGACATTTCAAATAAGTAGTACTTTTGTTGCTTATTTCTAAGAGAGAGATTTCTGTGTAGAACAATAGGAAATAATGAACAGCTGGTTTTGATTGAAGCTTATTTTTCATAGTTTAAAAATGACAATTGTAGGTCAGAGAACTCACTAAAACTTAACAAAGGCCAAACAGTATTAATTTTTAAAAAGAAGAAGGATGACTTGTTTTAGGAGGTAATATTTATTGAGACCCTCAGTGTGTCTGTCAGCCTGTCATGCTGTTGGGGCTTGCATGTTGCTGTCATGCTGAACGCTATGCCACCAGTATTTCAGATATCAGCAGGGCTACCCAGGGTGGACAAGTTTCAGCTGAGCTTCCAAACTAAAACAGACCAGGGAGAAGGACCTAATAGCTCACTCCTAAAACAATTAGCTATTGAAAATCCTATGAGTAGCAAGAAGAACCATCAAATATAGTGCCAGAAAATGAGCCACTCAGGCTGGAAGGTATTCAAGAAACGACTGGGAAAGAGTAAGCTCCTAAAAGTAAATTTGGCCTTAATGATGGGAATGGAGTAAAGCCCCTGGGACCTACTTTTGCTAATGTGGCCCAACTCAAAATAAGAAGAAACATATCAGCTGCAACAATGGACTCAGACTCAAACATAAAAAGATCATGTGCATGGCATAGCATTGGGTATTATTTAGTTCTGTTGTACTTAGATCTGACTTGATGCCACCTAACAACAACAACAACATCATTTACTGAGAATTTACTATGAGCCAATTCCTCTATGAAGTATTTTACATGAACATACCCAATAACCTGAGAACAGGGGCCTGTGATTATGCCTAAAGGAAGGAAAAAGGGACACCCTAGGTGGCTGATTGTCTGCCATGGTCACACAAAGAAGGAGGATGCTAGTGGAATGGAGTCCAGCTTCCTGAGCAGGACTGAGGGAAGGTGACAAGCCTTTGATCTCTACTTTGGGGAGAAGTGGTGTATTGACCAGTCAATGACCTTCAGTAATAGACAGCAGCAGACCACTGGGCTATGGCACAGATGTCATCTTGGGACTATGGTGAAGACTTTGGATTCTGTCCCAGTAACCGATTCACTGAGCATTAGCAAAGACAATGTCTAAATCCCTTGACATATTTACCCCTTCTCTGGCCTCAGCTGTCATCAGGGGAAATCTCAAAACAACATTTTTAATATGCAGTTTCTAGTGTGTTCTTATTTCCAAACTTTAAATCCACCAGAGGCATATTATGTCTTCGTAACTAAGATTTTCCTACACATTTATCTCCTATTCTCTTATGTTTTCTCTCTTCCCACCACTTTTCATTTTCTTTTTCTTTTTCTCTCCTGTTTGTTCCTTTCCTTTCTTGTATTTCTCTCTGGAAGTCATCTACCTAGAGGAAGGAGGTAGTAATAAGAGAAAGGTGAAATGGGGAGGAGAAGTGATGGTGAAGCAATCATGCTTAGTTCTCATTTTTACATGCAGGATATTATTGTACCCATGTCACTTCTTGGATATTTGCTTCCCGCTTTGAACATTTTGTCTTTGAATGTAATTATTTGGAGGTGCACATCTGTATGGGGATAACTTCCTTTCCTTTACATTTGAGTGTGTGTGCATGCATAGGTGTGCAAACACATGTGTGCTTCAGGTAAAGAACTTGGATTCTACCCTCTGGATGGATAACTTGCTAAATGTGTGAATTTGGACAATTAGCAGGCCTTTCTGTGTTCAGCTTCATCATCAGTCATATAGAGAGTAATATTTATTTTTCCAACTGGTCAAGGTTGCTTTGGAGATTAAATGAAAGAGTAAGGAAGACCTACTTACAGGAAACTGATTATCATGATGGAATCCAGCAGCACCATGTGTCTGCTCCTTTCTCAGGCCTCCACTTCTTACTCCCTCATTTTTATCTTTCTCATCTGCCACTTTAGCAATGCCTCATTTACTAGATACATCAGAGAATAATGTGTTCCACTAGAAATTAATGAATTTTCCACCAAACTAAGCCATGGAAATTTACTTCATAGCTTTTATCATTTTAAATTGAATATTTTCAAAACAAGAATTACTCATATCCTGCTTCCTGAAATATGGTTTATTAAAACACAGTAATGTTCCCTGATAAGTCAGAATTATCATTCCTATACACATAATATGCCCTCTCCCATAGGTTCTGGATACCCATCCCACATTCCATTACAACTGCCTCATTCATTTGCACCTAGTTCTTTGTTGCACTTTAGCTTACCATCTAACTTATGTTTTACAGTTGTGTTCCCCAATTTTCTCTAAGTTCCTTGGTGGCATGAACTGGATTTTTTTGTGTGTGGAACTCTGTTCCCCAGTGCCTACATAGTGTCCATATTATAGTAAAAGTTTAAGAAGCTACAACACTCACTGATAACCTGAGAATTCAGTCATGCCTATGGGAAAGAGAGGAAAGAGGTATTTATTTCAAGCTTGTTGCTTTACATATATAATCACCACAACTGGGTAGTATCACTAGTTCCATTTTAGAAACAAGAAGACTGAGCTCCCAATAATTTATAAGGTTTTCCCAAAGTCACATAACTATGATCAGAAGAGCCCTGACTTCAACTTCTTGTTGTTATTAGGTGCTGTCAAGTCGGTGTCCGACCCATAGATAACCTACATCTAACAGGCGCAACAGTATTGCTACTGCTTCTCTATTGGTCATAGGGTTTTGAATGGCAGATTATTTTTTGGGAGTGGGTTGTTGGGTCCTTCTCCCAAGCTCACAGTACCTGATGTTCCCAGGTGGTCTCCTATCCAAGTATTAACCAGGCCTGACCCTGCTTAGCTTGCAAGATCTGACAGGATCAGATGCCACAGTGCTACAGCTACAGGCTGACTTGAACTTGGACCTGTCTTATTTCAAAGTCTATTCTTTTCCTGTCACAATGCATACCACATACACTTATTCTGACATTGAATGGGCCATCGCTTTTTGGTTCAAGGTGAAGTTAATAGGTTGATAATTCTTCTGTCCCTCCCTCAAAGTCACCTGTTACCTCTTTGGCTATCATATAACATCACGTGCCCTCACCCACCTGGTATTTTCCTGCTCTAGTCTGCAATCGGCTTTGAAAATACTAACCAAGCTTGTTAGACTTGTTTAAAAATAAGAATAAAATGTTCCTCATAACAATGCAAGGAAAGGACAATAAATGGTTTCCTAACTGTATGCTGACCAGGACAGATCAGCCCCAGCAGCTGCCTACAAGTGCCAGGTTGAGGCTGCTGAGGCAATATCCATGGCTCTGCAGGAACAAGCGACCCACAGGGAGAAGTGATATCTGGCATGGTTATGAGGAGGGAAAGTGATGCCACACTTCTGGGGCCTGGGGATCTTTCAATGAGTAAATTGCATGAAGGCTACTGTGTGGTCTTGGCACCAACTATCTGGATTTTCAGATGTGCTTTTTGCGCACTCCTCTGCTCTTAACAAGAGTGACGGAGGTTGCATAGATGACTTATGGATAACTCAAATGTTTATAATGATCTCTTTTATTCCTTCTTCCTTACTTTATTATCTTGAACTCTGCTCTGTGGTTAAGGTCTTAGGTTTGGTAGCATCACCCTTAGCACCTAACTGGCTGTGCCTGGATCATTAAAAACAAATGAAAAATAGAGTAAAAACTTCTGATATCTATTAGACAATTGCAAGTGAGCATATATGCTAGTAAATAAATGATTACAGAAACATTAAAGAAAAGAAGATTTAATTATACACAGCACCCTAACATCCACTGGAATAGTGATGTTACCTCTCAACTTTACCTTGTTTCCACTGTTCACAAGAGCTTGTGAAATTTCTTGGCCTCCTTTCTACTACTGCTGTTGTGGTTCCAACTATTTCTGCTCCATATGTAATCTCCTATGCTTGCTTTCCCTTTCTCCATGCCTTTCTTTTATCTTGTTGGATCCCTGTCATGTCATCCTACTTTCTTGGCCTCTACAAGAAAAGACTGACTTTTTATACATTTCATATTTAAGCCAGAGATTTCTTCCCTCCCATTGGAAAATCAATCAATCAGAATTCACCCTTTATAACCTTCTTGACTTCATTCAAAAGCCTCAAAATTCATGGTTTATTTCTTTTTTAAAAAGATACACATTTTTTGTACACTATTCTTACAGCTCAGATAACATTGGATAACTGAGGTTGAGCTTTCTCTTGTGAAGTCTGCCTGCTGCAAGTCATTTTCCCATCATCTTACTCACGAGAGTGGATATGTGAAGTCATAATCCCTCCCAAGGGGTATCTGGCTTAATGACTCCCAAGTGGCCAGCATTGACAATTCCCTTTCTTCTCTTACTTGTCACACATGTATATGTTAAGGCAAAGGAGATGAACATCACTGGAAGGGTAAACTTGATTCGGCTAAAAATGATTTTCTTAAATCATTTTTTTAAAAAACACATATGAAACCAATTTGATATGATAGTTGATAGCAAAACATAATGCATTTTGGCCCTGATATTAACAACCCCTAATATCTAGGGAGGCCTGCAGCGGTAGCCCAGTGGCATCCAATCCCGTCAGATCTCGGAAGCTAAGCAGGGTCGGGCCTGGTTAGTACCTGGATGGGAGACCGCCTGGGAACACCAGAAGCTGTAGGCTTGGGAGAAGGACCTGGCAACCCCCTCCCAAAAGTCAATCTGCCATTGAAAACCCTATGAACAGCAGAGAAGCACTGACAATAGTGTTTCCCCTGTTGTACAGAGGGCTGCTATGAGTGGGATACCGACTCGACGGCACCTAACAACAACAACAATATCTAGGGATTCAATTTGCTAGAGAATCATCCTAAAAATATGACTGCTGATAGTTTAACATCACCCAGACACACAGCTTACTAAATGGTATACTGAAGGCCTTTTCTTATCATGTATCCAAGGTGAAAGGTCTCTGATATTCCAAACTCAATAGTGAAAGAAATACAAACAACAGAAAAATAGCTCCTGGGAAGTAAAAATGAGAGAGGGTTTTGTTGTTGTTATTTTGTTGTTTTGTGTAAAATGCAGAGATTAATCTGTATTTGTTTATTGAAAAGAACTAAGAGGAAAAGGAGAAGATACATGGAAGGTACAAGAGGAAGTAGATATGGAATAAAATTGTGGTTTTCAATGTAATAGCCACTAGTCAAATGTGGCTATCAAGCATTTGAAATGTAGTTAGTCTAAATTGAGGATATCCTGTAAGTATAATATGCACATGGAAATTTGAAACAAAGCATGTATACTCTCACATTAATATTTGTTCATTATTGATTACATGTTGAAAAGAAAATTTTGGTTACATTTGTTTAAATAAAAGTTAATTTCAAATATTTCTTTTTACTCTTGAAATGGCTACTAGAAAATTTTGAATTATATGGTTAACGTTTCTGACTCATATAAAAATTTCAGACAGCACAGGTCTAGGGTTCTATCTACTGGGGGTATGTTTAACCAGCCAGAAGAGAAAATTCCAAAATAACCCAAGATGATTATTGTTGTTGTTGTTGTTAGGTGCCGTCGAGTCGGTATCCAACTCATAGCAACCCTCATAGGGTTTTCAATGTCTGACTGTTTTTCGGGATTGCCTTGGGAGTGGATTGCCAGGTCCTTCTCCCATTTTTGTGGTGCTGGGAATTGGACTCAGGACCTCAGAGACTGCAGCGCAGCGCTCTACCAACTGAGCTAAATCCCAGCCCCCAAGATGATTAATCAAGGTAAATTTTGATTCCTCACTCAATAAACAAAGGTAGACATGGTTATAGATGGGGCCATTCCATAAATATGGGAGACTCAGGCTTCCCTAATCTTTCTGTTCTATTATCCTAAGCATGTTGCCTCATGAACCAAAATGACTGCAGAAGCGCTAACCAAAATAGCCACATTCCAGCCAACAGAAAGGTGAAAGGAGCCCATTATTGACACCTTTGCCATTAAGGACATATTTGCTATCTTCTACAACCATCTTCTACCATTTTCCCTGATAAGCAAGAACCCACTGTGGTCAAGATATAGCACACTCCCACCACCTATAAAATTTTGGAAGAAGACTAACCAATATGCGTGCCCCACAAATATAAAAGAAGCTAGAAAATGCTTTTCTTAGTCCTTTCAGTCAAATGTATAGCTAAAATCAGGAGTTATTTTGGGGATGACCATTTTGCCTGTCTTACCTAGAACTCTGTTTTGTGTGTGTTGCTGTGGCATAATTAATAGCTCCCCTTTTCTTCTATCTCAAGTGTCCTAGTTTGGATGATAAATTATATGATCATCCTTATATTACAAAGAAACAGTAAGAAACAGATGATAGGAAAGACAGTTTACTCTGCCAGAGGTTCTTGAGGAATCACTTGGCAAATAAGTGTCTCCTGCCACCCGCCTAACCATTATTCTGAAGCTATACTCTTAGTGATTATTGGTGACCTCCATATCGAGAAATTAAAGGACATTTTATGTAGTCCCTTAAATGTGTATAGTGTGACTCCATGTGCCAAGCACTGTTCATTTAGGACATGGAGCATTTGAATTAAATAATATTCAAGACTAGTAATCTCATACTACTAAATATATTTCATCTTACAATGGAACAATAGTAGTCTAAATTATCTTAGTCTGGATTCTGGGACTATTATTTCCCCCACTGGAGATTTCTCTAAGTCTTTTACTGTCTTTTTCTGGTTCCAGAAAAGTCTTATCCATTATTTTCCAAAATGTTTGCAGCATATCAATGGTTCTTTAAAAAAATTCAAGTCAAATAATATTTAGAAATGCAGCATTATTAGAGCTTTATAATGCAAATTAGTATATTACAGCAGCTCTGGGAAACTCATAGAAGTACCACAATTGAAATTCTTATTTAACTCTTCTAATCTGAACTGGTGTCAGGGTTAATACCCGCTAATAGTGGGTAATGCAGCATCCCTTCGAACTACTTTTTTAGTCCCAGAAGCACAAAGATACGATGAGATTCTCTGTCCTTTCTTCTTTATATTCTGCCTCCACATGTTTGTGTACATTCTGTTTTTACCTCTAAGGATACCTAAGCAACCTTCTCCAGCCTTTCCCTCTTTTCCTAAACTACTAAATGGGAATCTCTACTTGAATTAAACATTATAATTTCAAACTTAACAATTTACAATTGAATTTGCCTTGGTTTTCAAAGTCAAACTCGAATTTCCTCTCATGCATACCTATTTTTGGACTAGTACTATCTGTGTCTTGTTGTTGTTGTTAGGTGGCGTTGAGTCGTGTCCAACTCATAGGGACCCTTATTGGGTTTTCAATGGCTAATTGTTTTGAGATTGCCTTCGAAGTGGATTGCCATGTCCTTCTCCCATTTTTGCAATGCTGAGAATCAAACCCCGGGGCCTCAAAGATAGCAGAGCAGCACTCTACCAAACTGAGCTAAATCCCAGACCCGAACTATGTGTGTAGACATTTCTTTTTGTTGATTTGGGTTTTTTTGCTTAATGTTTTGTAGGGTTTATTTTGCAGGGTTGGGGGGGTTGTTTATATTGTTTGGTTTGTGTTTGAGTGAGAGTAGATAGTGAAGTTTTGGTGTAGGCTGATTGGAATTGCAAATTCACTCCTAAATTAGCAAAAATTCCCTTGGTGTACAGCGGTTGTGAAAAAGTTGTATATTACCAATGGTTCTTGGGCAGGCAGGCTAGGTCTGAACATGTGGTCTGGGATCAGCTTGTTAGGCTCCACTGGAAACGCCAAATCCTGAGTTATTAGAGCAGAGTTATAGGAATGGTCATTCATAGTGTGACAGGAGTGGTATTAGCAATGCTTCATAACAGTAGGCTGAGGCTGCCACTATATTGAGCAATATAGATTAGGAGCTTACTATCTTCTAACACCAACTTTTTTTGTACAAAAAATCAACCAACACCAATTTTTTTGTACAAAAAAAATGTGGTATAGTCAAAGCGTATCTGCACATTTCAAAATGGAAGGATTTAGAATATTTTTACCATAAAGAAACAATAAATATTTGAGATAGATATGTTTAACCTGACTTAAACATTACACAATGTACATGTGTATCAAAACATTACCTTACTCAATTAATATGTGCAATTTTATGTTATATACCAGATAAAAATAAATTTCATTTAAAAAAGGAATTTTTCATCAACTAATCAATTCAAAATACACTTTGTTTTTACGTTGCTGACCCTACTCTTTCTCACAGGCTGGGAAGTACCATTTCTACTTGCTTCTGTTCTGGATTCCGTTTTCTTTTTCTTTAAATCTGGTCCAATTTTATAGCTGTGTAGTAAAATCTTCCTCATATAGTCCCAGATTACAATGGTTGCATCCTGGTCTGGATTTTACAGAGTAAGTTCATTGGTTCATGAGGATATGATGAGATTCTCACATTAGGGAAAATGGGAAAGATTTAGAAAGCTAATTATGGAGTGCAATTAGAATTGTAAAACATGCACCTTTTTTAAATTTTTCAATATTGGGCATGGATGGAACCCAGGGACTTGCATATGCTAGACAAGTGCTCTACCACTAAGCCACACCCTTACCCCCAAAATGGGTCCATCTTGAGAGCTTCTTTGGAGGTTCTAGCAGGGGAGCACAGCCACTGTACACCCTGGACCAAAGAATGGTTCTCCTCTGTTGGAGAAAGTAGTCTTCTCTGACTTCCCATGCACCCGCAGGAGGGACACACGTGGAATGGTGAGGGAGGAAACGGACACACTCCTAGATAGCCAGATCAACTGAAAAAAGGATGCCACAGCCAGGTCTAACATCCAACATCCACCTTCTTCATAAAAATAAAACATACACCTAGCCAGGCACTGAAGTCCATGCCTGTAACCCAGCAACTCAAAAAGTTGAGGCAGGAGGAATGCCAACAAGACCCAGCCTCAAAATTTTAAAAAATAAATAAATAAAAAGGGGCTGGGGACATAGTTCAGTGGTAGAGCATTTGCTAAGTATGTGTAAGGCCCAGGATTCAACCCCCAAGTACAGAAAACAAACAAACAAACAAACAAACATGCACCTCAAAAGGTTGAATTGAAGGGCAAATTCTGTGGTGAAGAGTAAAAACCTTCCTAGGAGTGCTGAATCCATTCTTCTTGCTGCCTAATTCTTTTGGAGACCTTCCATGTTTGCTTTCGTCTACTACCATCCTCCACCCTATATACTGGCATTCTTCTCTTAATTACTCCAAAACTTAACTAAGACCAAAAAAAGGAATATTTTTGAAAAATTTATTAAAGTATGAAGACTTCATGAAAGTAGCAGAAGTTACAATATCAGAGTCTAGTGAATTTTAAAAAGCTGGCTTATAAAATTGAGCCTATTTTCTATATAAACAATACCACTCCTTTCACATAGTGCAGGGTCAGACATCAGGAAAAACCTTGCCAAATCCCTCCTTTCCTTATTCCTTTGCTCTCTCCTCATGAGGATGATATATTCATCTGCCATTTTGGCACTTCCTAGATGCCTTGACTCTTACTGTTCCAGATTTTTACTGTCCTATACTGCAGTCAATAGCCACATGTAGCTAATCCAAATTGAGATGAGTCATACATGTAAAATACACATCACATTTCAAGACTTGGTACATGAGAGTTCTCCATTGTTGCTATAAAATTGTACTATAGATTTAGTGGTAAGCATTCATTTATTATCTCACAATGCTAGAGACTGTAAGTCCCAATAAAGTCTGCCTGGGCTCAGCCCTGATTGGAGTCTCATAAGGCCCAAATCAAGTTGTGCATAGCTTCTTTGTCTTCTGGAAGTTCTGTAGAGGAATCTGCTCTCAAGCTCATTCAGGTCATTGGCTGAATTCAGCCCCTTGAGATATAGGGCAGGACTCTCCTTCATTTCCTGGTTATTGCCTAGAAGCTTCTCAGCTTCTAAGGTAGTCTGCATTGCTTGTCACATTGTCACTGTCATCTTCAAACCATCAAGGACATGCTGAATCTTTCTCATGGTTTTAATTCTCTGACTTCTCCCTCTGTCACATCTCATCTGTTTCTAGTCTGAGAAAATTCTCTTCTGTTGAGAACTGGTGAGAGAATTTTACAGAATGCTCATTGGGAGGGAGAACAGTCATGGCTGCCCAAATTTCTTCCAGTTCCCTCACACTAGCCACTACTCATTAGCCATGGACAAGGGTGAAAGAAACCACTTACTATGATGGTTTGTTGGTCAAACCCAATGCTGCTCAAGAGGAATTTTAAAAGACTTCTTTTTAAACTTCTAGGGAACTAACCTTGAAGTGGCACCTGATGAAAGAATTCAACTGAAGGAAAGAAGTTTAACTATTTTTTTCCCATGCTCGTAAAGTGTTCTCTAGTGCAAAGAATATGTAATTAAATGACAAAGGAGGAAAACATGCAATTAAAGATGGTGGAGCCGGTGGTGGTTTTGGCTCCCCTATGGACAACTTTGTATAATTTTTGATGGAAGACAAAGGATATAGAGAAAAATGAAAGATAAAAAATGATGTGCATCAACCTTAAAAGAATATATACTGTTGCATCAGGAAAGCTAGCTCCACACGGGACATGATTTGTGACAAATGTGAAGGCAACAGTGGTAAGACAGGAGTAGAGTGCTGTTCCAATCACTAAGGAGTTGGAATCAAGGATATAGACTGGTTCAGCAAATTCAGTCTGTGTATATGGAGTGACAGAACCATAAGAACAGATCAGTCCTGATGATAGATATAAAACCTGCAACACAAGGAAGGTAGTTCAAGGGAAGAAAACTCAACAAGTTCATATTGGCAAAGACATGGAAGGTGATCAGCTGGTAACATTCCATGGGGAAGGAAGTAAAGAACCAGAACCAGAACCATCATTGTTTTAGAGTAGAAACACTATGCTGATTTTAATCAATGAGATCATTTCATATAACTAGACATAGAACTGGTCGAATCATTGCATGGATTCTGGTACCCAATACCCATTTTGGACATCTGAATCATAGTCGTTATCTTTCATCCCCAGGTCATGTTGTCAAGCATGGAGGTAACAAGTAAGTGTTAAATAAGGATATGTGAATTTACTGAAGACCATATGAAAGGGGTCACCTAATCACCAAAGTGTTCAGGTAACTGTTCCTGAGGATAGCTTTCTCTGTCCTGATAAATTCTTTTACTGAAACAATTTACCAGAAAAGAAGTAGAAGAAATTGATGAAATTAATCAGGTAGAACTAGTGGACTTTGAATCAGATCAGGAGAAATGGAGAAACTTATATAAAGATGATGAATATCATCCTAGAGTTGATATTCAGTGCCAAAGCTCTTAATGGTACCAGTGAATAACACTCACTCTTGGCATTCTATATAAAGCAGTGAATGAAAAACTATAATCATAATATACCCACTACTTACTCTTACTTTAATATTCAACTATTGTTGTTGTTGTTAGGTGCCATGGAGTGGGAGTCTGACTCATAACGACCCTATGAACAACAGGTAAAACAGTATGGTTAGTGCTTCTCTGCTGTTCATAGGGTTTCCACTGGCAGATTGTTTTTTGGGAGTGGGTTGCCAGGTCCTTCTCCCAAGCCTACAGCACCTGGTGTTCCCAGGCAGTCTCCCATCCAAGTACTAACCAGGCTGGACCCTGCTTAGCTTCTGAGATCTGATGGGATTGGATGCCACAGGGCTATGGCTGCAGGCCCATATTCAACTATAGTAGTGTTTAAAGGTTAAATAAAAAATAAATGCAAATATAAAATTTGGGCTTTGATGTATACATATGTTAATTTCAGTGTACAAGATAAACTTAATACCTGCAAAAAGTTCCACTAGCATTTGTTAAGCCACACTTTTTTACCTCCAGCATTGGGAGTTGAACCCAGAGTTTTATGCATGCTGGGCAGGTACTCTACAACTGAGCAGAACCCCTCAGCCCCATTCTTATTTTTTTGTTTTGAGACAAGGTCTTGCCAAGCTGTTCAGACTACCTCTAGCCCGCAACTGGAATCTTCCTGACTCAGTGTCCTCAGTCACTAGAATTACAGTCATGTGCTATGACAGCGTGCTATTAGGCAATACTTTGTAACCAATCTGTGTACATGGTCGAGCTTAGCTTGAAATGCTAGTTATATGTACTGACCTCTATAAAAAAAAAAAAAACTTTCACTGTTAAACTGTGAAATTAGAACTCTGTGTTTAACTAGAAATTTAAAAAACAACTTTATTTACAGAAAAGTGTTGCTCTGTATAGTTATTTGTATTAAATAGAATGTATTATTATGCTCTTGGATTCATCCTATTGTTTTAAATGTTACCTGAAGACGGTATAATATAGAATTTAGCTTTTAGTACCAGAGAAATAATAATTTTGTTTATTTACCATGGAACTGTATAACATATGGATCATATATATCATGAAATTATATAGCACATACATTGATCTTACTTTTGAATGCATGCATATGTTGCATAGTGTTCATTCAAAATGTTAATCAGTCCAGGTTATATTTCACTTCTTTCTCCTTGGACCATGATAAGCCCCTGAATAGTAACTTCAGGAGCAGGGTCACTTAAAGTGAAAAGATGATGTTTTCATTGAGGAGAAGTTATTTGTATGTGTGATATAGGAAAGTATTCTTTAGTTCTGTTACAGGCTTACTTTAAACTATTTGACTTATTATCCAAAGTTATTTGAATTAAATGTTAGGAATATATGGAATTATAATGAATAGTTTTAATTGTATGTTTAAAAATCACCATGTGCTTCTGTCTGGATTATCAGAATCTAAACAGTTCTTGAAATATATGAATGTCTCTATAATATGTTTGTGTTGTTGTTGTTAGGTGCCATCGAGTTGGTATCCGACTCATAGCGACCCTCATAGGGTTTTCAATGGCTGGCTGTTTTGGGATTGCCTTGGGAGTGGATTGCCAGGTCCTTCTCCCATTTTTGTGGTGCTGGGAATTGAACTCCGCACCTCAGAGATTACAGCGCAGTGCTCTACCAACTGAGCTAAATCCCAGCCCCTATAATATATTTGTCATAAAGTATTTCCGCTGTCTGTGGAGATTTTTTTCCTCCAGATAAGAACAGTAGCTTTTCTACTAATTAACATAGGCAACTTTATATTTTAATTAGTTAAAATAAATAATACAAAAAAATACTACTTAACTATTAACAGAAAACTCATGTGCTTGAATTGTAAATTCTGCAACCTTAATCACATCTGTAAAATCCCTTTTACCATGCAATATAATACATTTACAGGTTCCAGAAATTAAGATGTAGACAACATTGAGAGTAATTCTGCCCATTATACTATGAAAATATGTAAAATATTTTCTCAATAATTTTATATTTATCACATATTGAAATTATATTGTGAATACATTAAATAAAATATTAACATTAAATTCACTTGTTTCTTATTTGTATTTTAATTAGCTATTATATTATTTCAAATTTTATATATGGCTCCCATTTGTGCCTTGCACTACATTTCTATTGGGCAGTACTCATCTAGACCTCGAAAAAGGAGAAGTCCCATTTAATCTTTCTAATCGTTTCTGACATCCCATCTAGGACCCATTGCTTCTGTGAGAAATGTTTCCATTATAGTCCAGTATGGCATTATACCTTCAGGTCTTCCATGAGTAAATACAGCATAATAAACACAAAGCCCACGTTTTTCATCCAAGAGATATTCACTTATAGTGATGGAACATGGAGATGGGGCTGCAAGGGCTCATTTTCTTATAAGATTCAAGGACCACCACATCTACACTTGATAATCCTAATGATTACTGACCTTGCTCTGTAGAGACAAGAGCTTCTTCCATTCATCTTTTGATTGTCAGTGGTTGATACATAGAAAGTTCTCTAAATGAATGTTTGCTAAACCAACTGAATCTAGATTTCAGTAATTGGTTAAAAAAGAAAAAGATGTTAGGAGGTAAGTCATCTATCCTCTATTTCTTAATAATGGCAAATATTTACAAGCCATGGAAAGAGTAGTCTCCATTTGGAGCTGTAAATTGAATAATATTTAATGGTTGCATCTTTATGAGACCAGAGAGTCTAATGATGTTTAGAAAAAAATTGTTCTTTACCAAATGAACACTCTAATTAACCAAGTGTTTTCATGACTGTGCACCTTATTTGGTTTAGGTGATTAAACCAAACTATTGAATCTGTGACTATTTTCAAATTTTTACTTTAAAAAATATTTTGGACATGCCATTTTTGTCTAGTTAGTCTTATTTGTTTGTCTTGTTAGTCTTATTTGTTTAATTTAGCACAATTCCAACATGTTCTTCTATAATGTTAGACTCCATTCATTCACCTGTGTACTTCACTTAGAAGAAAGCCAGATCCTTTGCCGGAGTGGAGAAGCTCATATACCTTAATGTATTCCTCCAATTCTAGGTGCTGAAAAGGGCCTTACCAGAGCTATGCTTCAGTTTCTGGGACTGTACCTGCTCCAGTCCTCAAGTATGATCCTGCACAAGCAGGGCAAAAGCACTGTGATAGTCTCACAGTCTATCCAGCTAGAGAGTTAAGTATCCTCTCAGGAGAAGTTAAGGTTGCTAAGAAAGCAGTCTGCTGAATGTTCCTCCCCTGTCAGACATCAACCTGATGTAAAACAGAATGATGAGAAACAAGATTCATCTCACCCATCTTCCTTCTCAGTAATCTTCCTGTTTCAAAAGAAAGAATATGTACCAATAAAAAGGATAACAAAAATAAACATTTTAAATAAAGTTTTCTAATTGGAAGAACTGATGGAGGGAAGCATTCTTCAAAATGTATTGTCATGCCTTTGTGGACTTTATTGCTTATCAGCAATTTTTTCCCTTCAAGAAAAACAGAATAGCAACATTCGTTCAGAAAGAAAAAGCAAATTGTGTTTCTTCCTTTCTTATTTCTTTTATTGTTTGAGGTTTCTTTTAGACTATAATGTGGCATTGTGATTTTGAGATGGAAAAGAAATCTCTTGTCTTTCAAACATAAGAATGTGATTGTATGCTATTGTTGCCAACAATGAGCTAAAGAGGTTAATGGATCACATATCTGGCAAACAGCCATCTCTACTCCTGCTCAATATATTACACAATATACATTTGGTTGTTGCTGCTGAGCTTATGATTTTGTCTGAGTGTTGGTAAATATGTTTACTTAGATTTAAGTTATCTCTTTCTAGAACTCAACGGCTTTGTCCTTCAGGCTATAGCCTGACAGTTTAGAAATGCAGTTTGAGATCTGAGCATGACTTATTGAAGTGATAGTGAAGGGGGGGTGAAGTTATCTTTTGAATGAGAATCTAGAAATATTGTGTCTTGTGAATTGCATTTGACCTTTCATTTTTCAGACTGACTAAATTAACAGGGTAAAATTACCATAATAATAAAGAATGGACACTGAGAAAGCACTGCAATTCTTTCTAGTGTTGTTGCTGGTGATCATTCTAACAGACCGCTAATTAAATGGACCAGTCCTCTCTACTGACCCCAGGTTGACTCAACTTTGCATTCTATGACTGTCATTTGAAAACAGACAAGCTGTCATGAGCAATAACATTGTGATTTCTTGCCCAAAGGACTTTCTTGTGTACTGTATTTGTACTATGAAATGCAAGCAAGAGACCTAATATCGCTATAGCAAAGAGAGGGGATGCTTTATTTTTCAGAAAATCTCAGAGAAAAACTTTATTCATGAGAAATATAGTTTTCCAGGTAATTTCGGTAGGACAGGAATGTGTGTTGAGGACTACAGTAAGGAGAGAAACAGCAACACATCGGTGTCCTTAGATCAGGTAAAAATCCTTCAAAGACCACAGCAAATAGCATGTAGAATCATTTCCCTGTTCTGCTGTTCTGGGAGCAAGCGATAGGTCTGCTAGACTAAACTGAGAAGGTGAATATGCCTCTGGGCTTTAGGACTTGGGACACGGAAGAAGGCTGAGCCCTGAGCTCCTCTTCCCAGCTTGGCGGTGATCGCCCCCTGTGACTACCAATGCACACAGCAGCCCACAGCACCGCCACTGAAGCCGCACGACCACTTACAGCCTCCAGCTCTCTTGCTTGGCATCCTAGAGTCACACATCAGCTCCCCGGACACCCGTGTGCCCCGACCTCTCAGTCTAGGCCGCCCATCATCCCATAGGGTCTTGGCTCGTCAGAGATTGGGTCTCTTCAACATCTATGTCCTAGTGTTCTGCCACCCTGGTCCCCTCGGCAGGTTCCCAAAGCTGTGACCTCAGTCAGCTCAGGAACACTGCGTGCCCACCTGGCCGCCCTAGCGCTGCTTGCCAGCAGTTCCTGCGCCTGGGTAGGACTCGCGCTGCCTCAGCCGCAGGACCTCCGCCTCTGGGTACATTCTCCTCCTCCCCCTTCTCTTCCTAGAACCCTGCCCTTCCCCTGCAGCAAGAGGCTCCGGTGCTTGCGCCCCTCTCTCCACAGAGGACACCTGCGCTTCCTTCCCCACCCTTCGCCTCCTCCCTTTCCATGCGGTTTCCCCGCCGCCTCCGGGAGCTTGGGAGCGGCAGCTGGAGGAGGAGCGGAGGGAGGTGGGGAGAGCTAAGAGGAGTAGGGGCGGGGTGGGTAGGGAGGGAGCCGGGAGGGTGTGGACTGGCAGCCACTCTGCAGCTGGTCGCTGAGGACCTGGTCCCTCCTGCGCGCCCCAGTGATGGAGGGGAAGCGATCCGCCTAGACACACGCGCGCACACAGCTGGGCACGTCTCCGGGAGGCAGCTGCTGGCTCCAGCGCGCTGGGGGCCGGGCGCGGCCGTGACAGCGCGAGCCGCGGGGAGCCGGGCGCACGCACAGCCTGGCACCACTGGCTGGAGGACACAGAAAAGGAAGATACCAGTCACTTGGAACATTGCTCTTTGGGGAGCAGCGCCGAGGGAGCAAGCTGCCCGAGGCTGTCACCGAGGACGCTCCAGGCTCTCACCCCCACCCTCGCCGTGCAGGGTCTGGGGCCGTGCGGGTGTCCTCCTGGGGCGAGGAGGATGCGCACCTCCTCCCGCAGAGCTTCTGCGGTCCCCGACACTGCGCGAACTCGGGCTCCCGCGGCTGCTCTTGCCGTGCCCGCGCCGCGGCAGCGCGCCCTGCCGCACCTGGCTCCAGCCTCTCGAGGAAGTGCGGGAAACGCGCCCTAAACTCCACTACTTCTTGATCGCTTTCCCCTTCTCCGCCGGCTCCCCGCCCGGGACCTCGCGGCGGCCTCTGCCTGCGGGTGGGAGCCCGCCCGCCTCTACTCACACGCGCGCACGCACGGCGCTGCTCGCCAGCTCCCATTCACGCCGACTCGCTCACAGCTGAACCCAGGCCAGAGCATCCGAAACTACGGGACAACTGCCGCCCCGGACCGCAGGGACAGCGCGTGGCCTGGCGCCACCAGCTCCCGCCGGGGCCGATGGTGAGTGAGCGGGGCTCGCTGCCCCACTTGTGCAGGGGAAGACGAGCACACGGGGAAATGACAAGGGTGGAAGTCAGGAGGCATCCGTGTGAGCTCACCAAAAGCACTTTGTGGGGCGCGGTTTTCTAAGCGCCGCCTGGGGAAGACTTCTGAGACATTTGCTGGAGCTCCGGGTTAAACTGGTGGGAGATGGAACCCGGGATAAATTTAGACAGTCAGTGCCTGTGTATCTCTCTCTCTCCCAATCTCTTGCCCAGATCGCTGCATCCAGAGCTTTCCTAGAGGGAGGGTGAGAACTCGAGTTCAGTGCACTCAGCAGAGTTTGGGGGCCATCTCTTGGGTAGCTGTGCAGTGTCCCTCGGAGTTGGAGGAAAGGTTGAGGGGAGCGGGGGGCTAGGAGGTCCCAGGGAGGGCCGGCAAAGGGCAGCAAAGGCTCTGTTAACGTGTGGGTGGGGTGACTTCTCTTTAGAGAGGGCCCCCACCAGTCCTGCCTCCTCACCTCCCAGCCCCCCTCTTCGCGGAACCCTTCCCACTCACCCCCAAAATACACACACTCAGGAGATGGATGAATTGAGAGGGTGGTCATATTATTATTACTAAGAGGTCTGTGAGGTCCCTGTGGCTACTAACTGGCCTGCTTAAGACTCCTACCCCTGGGATTTGGAAGACCACCTAGTGCCAGAGAAGCTGGAAGGAGCGCCCAGCCTGGTGTGAAGGCCTTGACTTGGAAGCTCCAGGTGCGCACCAAGCCGACTTCCAACAGCTTCCAAGTCATTTCACTCTGGTGGGCTCTACTCTCGGGCTTCCCTCTTTGAGTGCTTCAGTGTACAAACCCAAGGGAGCTGCTGTTCTGATCGGGGCCTCCTGGGTCCTCACTAACTGGGTGGGTCAGTGTGTCTGTCTCTGTGTGTGTGTGGTGTGTGTGTGGGGGGGTGTTCGTGGAAAATATTGATCCCTTAAGGGGACATTTAATATTTGCAAAGTGCTTTATATCATATTACTTCGTGGATACATTTAATTGCATTATAACTCTCCTCTGATTTATGTAAACTTAGCCTGATAAATAGCATGCAGGGTCTTGGATGGGAGAGAAATTGGGTGGGCATCCTTTTTGTAACAGTACTCTTTTCCAAACTGATTTGCTATAAGTCATTAAAAATAAAAGAGGGTACTTCTGAAAGGTATGGCTCAATAGTATCTACATATTTCAGAGTTCTTCACAAATGTTTTCACATTACAATTTAGTTCAAATATATCCAGCTTCTTTTCAAAGAAAAAGCTAAAGATTATAAAATTTGGATATCAAATATGAAATATAGTTATTTGAGATGTTTTCTTGTTATCATATATATCACAACATATTTTTAAAACTACCTTTTTATTTCTTGGGAGAAGGATGTGGCAGTCCACTCCCCAAAACAATCCCGAAACAATCAGCCATTGAAAACCCTATGAGTCAGACTGGACTTGATACATAACAGCAACAACAAAGTAAAGTTCTTCAAAGGAGAAATGAAAACACTTCTCCTTGCCTTTCTCCTTGTATTTGTTGACAAATGGTCATTGCTCAAAGTGACCAAATGAACCCCAGGGCAGGCTTCTTCAAGAATATGAAGTTATTTAACAGTCAAGGGTGGTAAGACTGAAGGCGATGTAAAAGTAATGTAATAATTGGATGGAAACTATTGTTTAGGTTTAATTGCTGCCATTCTACAATGTTTTAATGGTGAAAAGTAATACTTGGGCCTCTCCTAAGTTACTCCAGGATATTTTTAAAATGCTCTATTCTTGATTTTTAAATATGGAAACATATTCCTCTTATGTGAAACAGTATTTTCAAATAGGTGCCCAAACATTATATGGGAAACTATAAGCACAGTGTTCAGTAGAGAATCACAGCAAGTACTGGAGACCTGGTTTCTAAATTAAAACAGACCCAATGCTTAAATGTTAATATTTAAAGTGACTCCTTTGACATCCTTCTGAAGAGGTGTTGCTCACAATGTTTTGATGATGCTTACATCATTATCCTTATCATTTTGCAGATATTTTGGAATGAATAACCATCTCACTCACTGACTTTTAAATCATTCAAAAAGTATTTACTGAGCACATGGGCATACACAATATGCATAGCTGAGCTGGGGTGTTATTTTAAACAATGAAGGATTATTGCCAGAAGCAGAGTGCTTACTCCTAGGATGTGTAACTAGAACTCTAGAGCTGTGGCTTACTTAGGGTAGCGGCATCCTGCCCAAAGTAGGTGATCAACAAAGGCCTGTTGACTCAAAAATCACATAGGATGTTAAATAATCAACTTTGTGTTCAACTTAATCCAACTGTTATTCTTAACTAACCATGTCATTTAGATGACTAAACTTCAGAGAACTGATGCGGACTCTAATCTTGTTCTTTGTCTGAACACTTGAAAGTAATACAACTATCTGTACACTGTGTATGATTTCTAGCTCTGGTATTTCTGTGTATTTCTAAGGAGTAGTGACAGTTCTGAAGATGTCATTAATATTTGTTAATGAGTAAATGGAAATATTCATGTTACATTGAAAAAAAGAACTTGAATTCATAGAACATAATAAATATTTTGTTTAACTTCTCATCTTTTTATTGTTATAATCTCAAAAATAGTAACATCTCTTAAAATGCAACTATATGTAAATTTAAAATGATTATTTAGGCTCCTTTTTTAGAAAAAAAGAATGTCTTATGAAAATTTTCGTTGAGAATTTCCTTTGACTTTTTGATATGGCTGATAGGATAGTCCTTTATTTAGGGGCCCTTATTCATGAATAACTCTCAAGGTAACTTCCCAGTAAGTAAACCTATTGGTGGAGAGAATGCTTGCCAAAAATGACTCTAAAATCTTTGGGTATAGAATGTGATCAGAACACTAAGTTTGTATCATTAAAACTGTGTGAATACTTGTATATTGTATTAGTCTTTTTATGCCAAAATTTAAATTTTTTAATATTTTATTTCAATACTTTAATATATGATTATTGCAATGAAGTGAGTATTGATTGGTAATGGAATTCTTGTTTGTTTTCACGAAAAGTGAATGGTTAGAGAAAAGAAAACAAGTCAAATTAAAGGGAATAATTATTGAAATCATAGATTAGTTTTCATTTAAATGTTGTCCATTTGGGGGGGAAGGTGAAATAACTAGTTAAACTTTTCATTGTAAACTAAATTGTTACTATTGAGAAAAATCCTACATTTAAATGTTTTTGTAAATCTAATATGATTTTCTTAAATCCAGCAAAAGTATATTTTTTTTCTGGAATCCAATTTAATAGTTAACAAATTTTTCTTCCTCTAGAATCAATGTTTGTTTCTGAGGTCATGTTATCTTAACCTTTATTTTACAGCAAGTGCAATTAAAGCAAGATATTAATAACTACATTTAAAAAGCACTGATCTAAGTCAAACACATTTCAGAATAACTAATACTCATCAAAAGTAAAAGAAAAATATTACATTTAGAGATCCATGTAATGTACAGGTAGCATAAATAAACCTCTCTAAATCTCATATACAAGTTATATTATCATGTCTTACTATTACTTGACATTTGGTACAATGGATTATTTCCCATCTTCCTGAAAACATGTTATGAATGAAAAGTTTAACTAG
>VMDO01001203.1:58400-224282 GCA_007922755.1 Pedetes capensis | reverse complement strand
AAATCTTTTTTTAAAACTTTTATCATTGACTCCATTTCTAATTGCTTGTGCTTCAGCTCATTTATGTCATCTTCTGCCTCAGAGATCCTTTGCTCTGATTCATCCAGTCTTGAAGAGAAGGATTCTTTAGCCGTGTTCAATTCTGATAATTTGGATTGAGTATCAAGCAAAGTGGCTTGATTTTTCTTAATCATTTCTAGCTGCGATGACAGAACAGCTTCCAAATTAGAAATCTTTCTTTCAATTATCTCCAGTGTATTTTTAGTATTTGTCTTTATTTCCCTTAACATGCTTATAACCATGACTCTGAACTCCGAATCAGAGATCTCTAAGAATTGCGAGTCCTTGGAATTATCTGTTGGGGGTTTATGATCTGTGGAGCCTTCAGCTCCATCCTGCCCCTTTGTGGTTTTTGTAGGTTTACTTGATTTGCCCATAATGTGGTCCAGGAAATAGAATTTGTCTCTCCTAGTTATTCAAAACTTCTTCCTCTGTTATTCCTTTGAAATTGGTGCTGAATCTCTGGTGCTTATTAGAACTTATGAGCTGGGTATGTTCTCGGCTATTTGGTCTGAGTGGTTGACACTTTAGTCTACCAGCCCAACTCCAAGGGGGGTAAGGGTTAGGGAAGCGATAGATTTTGTTTCTCTTCTGTGGGTGAGAAAGCGGGGGATCTGGTGATAGAAGAGGGGGAAAGAGGAGGTAGAGGACAGAGGCTATTAGAAATTACTGTCAAAATTAAAGTTAAGGTTAAGATTTAAGGGATAAATGATTACAACAACGATACATATATAGCTTAAGAAATAGAGAAGGAGAATAGAAAAAGGGAAGGGAGTAAAAAAAGAAAGGAAGAAAAATAGGGAAGAAAAAGAGAAAAATAATAAGGAAAAGAAAGAAAGAAAGAAAAAAGAAACAAATCTCACACATACATGCTCCCAAACACAAATAAAAACACTTGTAGTTGGATGCGGTGGTGCACACCTGCAATCCCAGCAGCTTGGGGGTTGGAGGCAGGAGGGACGCAAGTCTGAGTTCTGTGCAACCCAATTAGACCCTGTCTCAAAAAGAAGAAAAAAGGGGGTCCCGGGATGCAGCACGGCAGTCCAGCACCTACCAAACAAGCTGGCACAGGACCCTGGGTTCAAGCCCCTGTTAAAATAATAATAATAACAACAACAACAACAACAACAACAACAATAAAAGTAAAATAAAAATTAAAAAAGAAAATAAAAATTAAAAAGAAAATAAATAAAATAAAATAAAATTCCAGACCTCCCGCATACATGCTCCCACATGCTCCCACATATAAAAACTCTTGTAGTCAGGTGCAGTGATGGACACCTGGAATCCCAGTGGCCTGGGGGATGGAGGCAGGAGGATCACAAGCCCGAGATCTGCACAACCCAGCAAGACCCTGTCTCAAAAAGCAAAAAATATGGGCTGGGGGCACAGCGTGTCGGTCCAGCTCCCACAAAAGAACCAGGCTCAGACCCTGGGTTAACCCCCGTTAAAAAAAAAAAAAAGCACTTATATGTTCTTGGAGGTAGAATCTGAACTGAGGACACCCAGTTCGACCAGGTGGAGTTGATACTGCAGGATGCAGTGCTCCCTACAGAACTCAGGGTGGCAGTGTTTCCACACAATCCACAATAACAGTCGGTCTTATTGGGTCGATATAGCAAAATGCTCCATAATATCCTGGATTTAATCGGGGCACCGAGTGCCCAAAAAGACTGTTCCACGAAATATTCTGTGACTATTGTATTGTTTTAGAGGCAGTGGAACCTGTGGGGTCTTCTCTGGAGTTCTCCATGTCCCACATAGGTCAGGCGCCAATTCCCCAAATCAGAGATTTCCTCCCCAAAACCTACAGCATGAGGGGAATATGGCTGCAATTGTGGAGTTTTTTATTGCAGGGCTTTCTGCCCACTTGGGAGGACCATATCCTCTTGTGGGTGGGATGCTCTCCTGCCAACCCAGAGGAAATCTGAAACAGATTTTGTCATGTGCTGTGATTGCGCTCTGAACTGCTCTGCTTGTGACTAATTGTGCCACTAGGCTCTGCCGAAAAAGAGCTCTCTGTCCGTGTGGGGCTCAGTCACCTCCACAAACCCCAGATTTCTCCACAGTACAGTGGGTTGATTTGGGCTCACCTCTGGTGTGTCTGGGATCCAGGTATATGTGTGCCCATATATCTGTGGTATTCAATCAAATCCTAGAGCCTTGTGTTTTATCAGTTCTTTCAATGTAGCTTCTACTTTGTCCTTCAGTACCATTGGTTCCTATTCATATGCAACCTCAGTGTGTCCTGATTGCCTGTTTGATCTATTTCAGACAGCAGAACCTGGTAAAAATATCTCCTTTCCTCATTTGTGGCCTTAGTGTTTGGTACATGAATTTGAATTGGCCTTCCTTGTAAATGTATGGATATTATTCTATCACTGACAGCATTGTACTTCAGGATAGATCTTGATATGTCTTTTTTGATAATGAATGCAACCCCATTTCTCTTTAGTTTGTCATTCCTAGCATAGTAGAAGATATGATTATCTGACTCAAAATGGCCCATGCCAGTCCATTTTAGCTCACTGATGCCTAGAATGTCAATGTTTCTGTGCTCCATTTCTCTTTTAACAAGTTTGAATTTTCCTAGATTCACACTACGTACATTTCATGTTCTAATTATTAATGGATGTTTACAGTTTTTCTCCTCATTCTGAGTCATGCCACATCGGCAAATGGAGGTCCCTAGGGCTTTACTCCATTTCTGCCATCAAGGTAGACTCTACCTTAAGGAGGCAACTCTTCTCCAGTAGTCTTTTGAGTGCCTTCCAATCTGGCGGGCTCATATCCTGGCACTATATCTGACAGTGTTTCTTTGCTATTCATAGGGTTTTCAATGGCCAGTTGGTTAAGAAGTGGTTCACCAGTGCCTACTCTCTAGTCTGTCTTAAAATATCTATATATTTTTGGCATCACCTGCATATGCCATTCATGATTACCTTTTTCCACTTTTCTATAGCTTTGTTACTTTATTCAACTAAACACCTGAACAAAGTAAATGCAAGGAACCATACATGTGGCATGCACAACACAATGATTGAAAAAATAAAATATATTCATCTTCCTATCCTACCACCTCAGGGCAGAGAAATTCACAGTAACCCAAGCAAGAACACTAGGCATCACCACTAACTCCTTCCTCTCCATCTGCCAACATTCCAAACAGAACTGTATCCAGCCCACTTTTGAATGATGTATCCACTCTCCATCTGCAGCACCATCATCTGACCTAGTACAGCACACCAAAACTAGAGCAACTTCCTAATTTTATTTCTGTCACCAATATTGCCCCCTCCATGCCATTCTCAAATAAGCAGCCAGTGTGATTTTGCTCAAATACAAACTTAATCATGCCACACCTACACTTAAATCCCTTGCATGACTCCCCATTGCCCCTGATATAAAGCCTAAGCCTCTATGCACTACTTATGGAACCATTCATAATCTGGCATTTTACCTGCCTCTCCAGATTCACTGCTTGCACCTTTCCACTTTTTCCTTACTATGCTCTTTCCAATCTCCAGTAACCCTGGACTTTTCTTGTCTGTTTAGTGCACCATGACCTCTCACCTATACTCATGTTTCATCCAGAACATGTTTCTAATCATATTCTCTTGGCTTTCTCTTTATCCTTCTCTTAGACTGCAACTCCTTTGGGGCAAGGCAGGCTGACCTGTTCTCTGTATTTCTTCTATCAGTGTACTAACCATACTGTTTCTTTAATAGATTATCTCTACTCCTGTATGTATCACAATTGTAGCACAGCATCTCTCATTACATTATATTTGGTCAATTTTCATTAAGATCCCCTGAATGATATTAATAAGTAAGCGTACAGTCCATTAGGAGTATAGTTCTAAATCTGAAGTCCCTCAAATAACAAGAATCTTATATTTGTTTGAAATGTGGAGATCTGTTTGCATATTTAAAAAGCAACATAGACTTGTTTTAAGGCAAGATTCAAAATTTCTCCCTTCTCAAATAGAAGTAAGTTAACAATTGAAAATGTCTACCTTTTTAAATAATATAAACCCTAAGTAGTATTTCATTACAAAAAGAATTAAATTTTCACATTTATACAAGAATTTCAGTTTATGGAATTGTGCTGTAAGTTGCCCAAGGGAAAAGGGCTTTGCTTCATCAGACCATACAACATACTTCAGCAGTTTCCCCAACTCCTCTAACCCTCCATTCTGTCATTCTTCAATAAATTATCTGACAGTGAAAATTAATTGCAATATTTTCTTAAATCATCCACAATTAGGAAGATAAATCTTCTGCTTAGAAATTACAGAATCCATTCCATCTGGATAATCCATTGTTTTGTATTATCTGTAATAATCTCTCAATATGAAAATCTAATGACTATTTCATGTGGTGGAAAGTTACCAATATCTACTTTCTTCCTTTCTAAAGAATTGGAGGGAGTTGTTGTGCTGTTGTTAGGTGCCGTCGAGTCAGTATCCGACTCATATGACCCTCATGGAGGGAGAAGGAAACATCTAAAGAAACTGTGAGGAGAGAAGGGGAAATGACATTTATCAAGTACCTTGATACATGAGGTACACAAGGAGTTATTTATCTAACTGCTTTTTTAATCCTCCCAATAACTCCATGATGAGGTAATAGACACCTTCACTTTACATGGAAGACTGAGGCTAAGGTAAATTAAAGATAATTGCAAAACCCACTCATCTGTCAACTGACAAAGCCAAGAATTGAACTAAGGTCTATGTGGCATCACAGTGGAAAGTTCTTGCTACCACAAGAACTCAAAATACCAGAGTCTCTTTTGAAATACAAACTTTTGATTAGAAAAAGAAGATGCCTTATGAACAAACCAAAATGTCCACTTTATCTCCTCTTAGTATTCTGCAGGATGCTTTTTCTTAGATCTTTACCTTCAACTTCCTATTTAATTATGCTTAGATGTAATTTTGTCTATAATTTAGGAATAAAATTGTAAAAATGAATATTTACCATTATATCATATAGAGTTTCATATGCTGGCAAAATGTTCAATTAAATTTAATCTGCATTAATTAAGCTTTCCATTTCAACAAAGCTCTATGTTAACACATTTGAATTTAAAAAATAAACATTAAGTCTTCAGTGCCATAAAGATAGTTCAACAAGACAGATTCATCTTTGTTGCTCTTCCAAAGTGCTCTATTGTCACTGTAAAAAAAATAATTCAGCACATTTGAAATATATGTTAGAACAAATAACAGAGAACCCCTTCCATTACATGAAAAAGCTGATTTCAATCACTACCTCTAGGTGCATTTTCAATAGGCCTTTATATTTAAGTTTTCTACCTCATTTTATCTACCCACTTAAGATATCCATGGAAATTCAATTGGCTCAATTACCTAGGGAATTTACAGATACTACTTTGCCAAGAAGTTCATTCCTGGTCTACAGAATCACAATCTCCCAAATGATCCATATTTGGCTGCTATGTCCCCATCCTGTGAGAGAGATCCCTGCCTTTGGCTTAAAAGGAAACTCAGCAACTAAATGAACTTTTCTGCCACTAATTCAATAATGGCTTTGTCTGAGAGTAGCTGGAAGCCTCCAGAAATTGGAAACAGCAATTTCCAAAAGAGTAAATTAAGTCTCTCTCTCTGACAGGTGTGGAAAAAGCCATTGATGATCACTTCCTATAGTGCACATTAAGGCTATGGTGTGTGTTCAGATCCAGAATTCTGCTCCCTCATTGTGCCTCATCAGCAAAGGTGACAGGACTGGAAATTGAACATCACCAGAAGGTTTGGGTGATAGTCATCATTTTCCTCTAACCACCGAACTAGTAGAAAATGACTATTGTCTCATCAGGCCACTCCTTTGAACCCTTTCTCCTATTAGCATCAAATTTCTACCTCAATAATATCATCACCATTATCATCATAATCATTATAGACTTTTAAGTTAAATTTCGGTTGTGTACCAAACACTATGCCAGATGTTTTACAAGTACTTCTAATTCTCACAAAAACTTCCAGGTATTATTTATTTCAGTCTCCAGACACTAAAACTTTTCTTCCTTTTATAGTCCTGTGCAGCCTCCCATATGCAGTACACCCAGGGCAATAGTTTTCCTATGCCAGGGAAAATATATTCCATGTGAATTTGTCAAACTAGCCATGAAGATTCTGAACAGCTCTAACCAGAGATGGAGAAAATGAATCATTTATTCATTCGATACTTATTTATTGAGTGCATAGTACATGCCTGAGAGTATTACTTGGAGAAGCTTCTATGTAAGGTAGCTTCTTATTTATGCTACTTTCATGTATCTAGGTACAGACTAAATAGAAAACATCCCAACCAACAAAGACCAATGCAGCCTAACTATGCCAATGTCCATGTTCCCTCATCATGGCACAATGCTAGCCCTAATTTCCTAGTACTCTTCAGTGACATATGGTTCAAGTAATGCATGACATTTCCTAGACTGCCCTTAATCCTATCCATGGAAACAATGACAAAATTTTAATTGCAACAGAAGCTAGTAATCTGTCTCTCTCAAAATGTCATGCTTCAAGTAGAGAATAAATTAAATAATAAGCACAGAGAAGTTAAATAATACAACTGAAAGATGCTACATATAAACTCGTGTGTGTACATATCTATATACTCACAAAAACTCTTTGATTTGAAATTTGTCCCTCTAAGTTTAAAATACCAAGCATGTAAAAGTCACCAGAAAAAGAGAAACTTTAGCAACCTCAAAAATCTAAAAGTCACATATCACATATTTTATGTCCTCAACATTAAAATCAGAATTTACTCATTAAGGATTTTTAGACATTTTTAATTCCTCTAATTAGGGCCAAAGAGGAAGTCAAACTAAAAGTAAGAATTACAAAAAAAAAAAAAAGTAAAGACATGGAAACCTTATATAATAGTATCAATGGGCTATCATCAAAACAAGACTCACAAGAAAATATAAACCCTTTTCTTTTTTTTTTTTTTTGCGGTACTGGGGGTTGAACCCAGGGCCCCGTGCTTCCATGCTCTGCAAGTGCTAGACCACTGAGCTGCACCCCCAGCCCATTTTTTTTTTTTTACTTTTTGAGACAGGGTCTCGCTAAATTACACAGACGGCCTCTGGTCTTGAACTTGCGATCCTCCTGCCTCCACCTCCCAAGCCGCTGGGATTACAGGTGTGTGCCACCACACCCCGTGCCAAGAAAATATAAACTCTTTAGCAATTCTACCAGTATTATAAACATTGAATACTGAAAACAAATGAACTGAACATTAAGAAGCTAGTAAAAATACCAATAAGAGCCAAGACAAAATAAGATTAAAAAAATCAATGAATTTGAAATGAAAAGCAGTAGACTTGATCAATAAAACTATGAACTGTTTTATTAAAAAGACCAATACATTATACAATTGCATGATGAGCCTGGTCAGGAAAAGAATGAAACGTGTATAGTTCACGTTAAAATGAAAGAACAGAGGGTTCCGATCCACCATGAAGTACAGCCCTGGCAACCCTCCAACATCCTGCTGACAAAGCCCTGGCAGCACTTTTCATGGATAGAGTCTGGTCAGTGAGCCTCAGGGACAAGAAATATGATCAGCCCCAGGAACACAACTGGCCATCTCCCTGCCACAGAAGTCCTCATTGTGCATTTTGTTATAGAACAGTGTGGTGTGAGTTCCATGCAAGAGTGTAGGCCTCAGATCTATTGGAGATGACATGCGGTCATCCTGCCCACTGCAACATGGGATCAGTGAGTGAGCCTCAAAGTCAGGATGCACCAGTGAGTGTAGCAACAGAGATGACCTGCCACCATCTGCTGCCACAATGTGGTCTCCACACTCTGAGGTGAGATCTTGGGGCATGCAAGCTCTGCAGAGGAGCATAAGCCTCAGAATGACTGGAAATGTTGTGCTGTCACCCTGCTAGTGCAGCACTGGTGGTGCACCCCATAGGGTGGGTCGCTGAGTATATCCTGAAACCCAGTCCAGCCCAAGAGAGTGGCATGGACATCCAGCCATCATTCCTGCCAAAAGGACACTGTGCAGAAACCCCTCCCCAGGATCTGCCTGTTTTCAGCAAGAGAGCATATAAGCAAAATCCCTTTCTAGGTAATGGAATTGAGAAATCTCAAAATAATGGTGTTATCCCCTGTTAGGAAATATTATGCTAGAGAACAATAATATAGGCAGAGACACCAAAAGGGACATGGCTGAACAATGACCCAGCATGGCTTTTCCTGATAGCAAGAGGCAGGAAGGAGGTACTGTGGGGTGCCCAGCAAAGATGCATAGCTGAGAAAGGTGTGGTGGGGTCCTCTCCAATATTTGTGCCTGGTAGGAGGGAAGGTGGTTAAAGCAGATGTCTCCAGGAATCTCCAGGGAAGAGGTCAAATGATAAGGCCTCACTTTAGGGTCTCAGACCTGGGATCTGTGAGTGTAGGAGTGGTGGTATTTTGGGGGTTTTTGTTTGTTTTGTTTTGTTTTTTCCAGGGGAGACAGTCACTGCCTTCACCCCTGGTGCCACTGGAACCGTGAACTAGAGAGAAGGAAACTGAGGGATGGAGAGACCAGAGGATAATGAAGAATGGCAGGTACTGCTGGTTCCCTGAACCTGGAAAGTTTTTTCAGAATAAGGCAGAACTGGGGCCTGGTTGGGCTTGTAACATGGAGAAGTTGTGTCATGGTCTGGTGAGCCTAAAACACATGGTTTAGGCTGTAGACCAATTGGGGACTGTGAACACAGGGGTTGGGGTGGGGGTGGAACTGAGAAGGCAGTGCTGAATACAGAGTTTGAAATAGGAGCTAGGCACTGGACATTGAGACTGCAAACTATGGGGTGGGGGAGGCAGAGAGAAGCACCAATGACTTGTCAACACCCAAAATCAATGGAACATTGGGGGAGAATCTCTTTATATATGAAGGAGGAGGGACCTAGTACCCAGACCAAGCAATGGGCAAGCCTCAGCAGAAAAACACATGAAACATGAAAGGACATGCTGTATGGGAAGATTCCATAGACCAATGCACCTCAACAGATAACATTAGGGGAAACAGATTTCTGAAGATGCCTGAAGGAGAATTCAGAACCTTGCTGATAAATATCCTAAGAGACATCAAAGACACCACCACAAAATCTACTGAAGCACTGGATAAAAAGGTATCTCATTTGGTGGACAAGCTCTCCAGAGAAATTGAAAACTAAAAAAACAGTGATCCTAGAGATGCAAGGAAAGTTAAACAAACTCAACATTTCAGTAGAATCTTCAGTCTCCATAATAGATGAAGCTGAAAACAAGATAGCCATAACAGAAGAACAAGTACAAGATAATAGGAACCTACAAGCAAAGATACAATGATGAAATAATATTAACAAGATCTCCAAGAGCTTTCTGACAAAATGAGAAAACAAAACCTATTAATTCAGGGGGTACCTTAAGGAGCAGAAAACAACATGAGAGAATTGGGAAACTTATTCAAAGAAATATTAGATGAAAATTTCCCAATCCTAAGGTAAGAGCTGGATACCTATGCAATTGAATCACTCAGAACTCCGAGTAGACCAAAACAGATTCTCCCCATGATACATTATAATTGGAATGCTAAATTTAGAGTGCAAAAAAGTTATTTAGAAAGCTGCAAAGGAGAAACACGAACTCATCTACAAAGATAAGTCCATCAGAATAACAGTGGACTTTGCAGGGCACAGTGGTGCACACCTGCAGCTCAGGAGGCAGAGGCAGGAGGATTGCAAGTTCAAGACCAGAGGCAGTCTGCGTAACTTAGCAAGACCCTGTCTCAAGAAGTAAAAACAAACAGGGGGACTGGGGGGCACAGCTCAGTGCAAGCCCTTGCAAAACATGCAGGCACGAGGCCCTGGGTTCAACCCCGAGTACCGCAAAAAAAAAAAAAAAAAAAGAATAACAGTAGACTTCTAAACAACATTAAATGCAAGAAAAGCTTGGACAGTCATCATCCAAGCTCTGAAAAAGAATTACTGCCAATAAGATTACATTATCTAGTGAAGTTCCACCATATTGTCTTGTTCAAATGATTGGCAGTCACCAAGCCAACATTGCAGAGGATCTTCAAAGAAACACCACATATGGTAGAAGTAAGACAACCCCCCTACAAGATCAATGAAATGAACAATAAACATGAGAGGAAATTAAGAAAAAAGGCCAAATACGAATCAAAAACCAGTAACAAGTACCAAACTAATGCATAATAAGAAGTATCTCTCAACAATTATTCTCAATGTAAACAGTCTTAACTCACCAATCAAGAGACATAGACTGGCCAATTGGGTTAAAAAACATAAACTCTCAAAATGTGGCATCCAAGAAACTCACCTAACCCATAAAGACTATAAAAGGCTAAAAGTTAAAATGTTGGACAACAATATACCAAGCAGGGGAGGAACAAAAAAATAAAAAAGCAGGAGTTGCAATACTAATTTCAAACAGATTAGACTTCAATTCCAAACTAATCAGAAGAGACAAAGTATTAGAAAGCCAAAAACAAACTAATCCCAAAAGGAGCACTCAGACAGAAATTATCAAGATCACGGCAGAGATATCCCAATTAGAATCTAAAATGACAATTCAAAGAGTTAATGAAACTAAAAGCTAGTTGTTTGAATATACTAATAAAATAGATGCCCCCCAGCCAGTTTCACCAAAAGAATGAATGAAAGGCCAAAATTTTAAAAATTACAGTATGGAATCATAACCACCAATACCAAAGAAACCCAGAAAATCATCAGGGAATACTTTGAGAAATTGTACTCCCAAAAGTAACCAAAAAATACAGAAGAAATAGATAAATTTATTAACATATATGATTTACCAAAATTAAGCCTGAAGGACATAAGCAATCTAAACAAACCCATTATATACACCAAAATAGAGAAGGTAATAAGAAGCCTCCCAACAAAGAAGATCCCAGGCCCTGATGGGTTCACAGCAGAATTCTATAAAACCTTCAAAGAATAATTAATATCTATTCTCCTCAAACTATTTCAAAAAGTAGAAAAGGAAGGGGCACTCCCAAACATTCGATGAAACCACCATCACCCTGATACCAAAACCAGGGAAGGACACTTCTAAGAAAGAGAATTATAGACCAATTTCCCTGATGAAGACAGATGCAAAAATCCTCAACAAAATCCTGGCAAACTGAATACAGCAACATATAAAAAAGATCATATGACATATCAAATTGGCTTGATTCCCCAGATGCAAGGCTGGTTCAACACATGAAAATCAATCAATGTAATTCAACCTATCAAGAGACTTGCAAGTAGAAATCACATGATCATCTCAATAGATGCTGAGAAGTCCTTTGACAAAGTGCAACACTCTTTCATGATAAAAACCTTGGAGAAGATAGGCATAATTGAGAAATAACTCAACATCCAAAAGGCCATTTATGACAGACTTATAGCAAATTATCATATATCATATTAAATGGAAAAAAATTAAAACCATTTCCTCCAAGATCAGGAACAAGATAAGGATGTCCACTCTCTCCTATCTTGTTCAATATTGTGGTTGAAGTCCTAGCCAGAGCAATCAGAGAAGAGAAAGAAATCAAAAGGATACTGGTAAGCAAGAAAGAGGTCAAATTAGCCTTATTTATGGACAACATGATCTTTTACCTAATTTGCTTTTAGATGCTATCGAGTCAAGTCTGAATCACAGCAGCCCTCATAGACTTTTCAATGACTGTTTCAGGATTGCCTCAGGAGTGGATTGTCAAGTCCTTCTCCTGCTTTTACCTAAAAGACCCCAAAAACTCCTCTATAAACCTCTTAGACCTTATTAACTCCTTCAGGAAAGTAGCAGGGTAAAGATTAACACTCAAAAATCAGTAGCCTTCCTTTACACAAATTGTAATCAGGAAGAGAAGGAAATTAAGGCAACAATCCCTTTCATGATAGCCCAACAAAAACTTAAATATTTAGCAATTAATCTAACCAAAGACCCTGAAGAGCTCTACTCAGGAAAACTTCAAAATATTAAAGAAAGAAATTGTAAAGGACACTAGAAGGTGGAAGGACTTCCCTGCTCAGGGATTGGGAGAATCAATATTGTAAAAATAGCTATACTACAAAAAGCAAGGGCTGGGATTTAGCTCAGTTGGTAGAGTGCTGTGCTGCAGTCTCTGAGGTCCTGAGTTCAATTCCCAGCACCACAAAAAATGGGAAAAGGACCTGGCAATCCACTCCCAAGGCAATCCCGAAACAGTCAGCCATTGAAAACCCTATGAGGGTCGCTATAAGTCGGATACCGACTCCACGGCACCTAACAACAACAACAACAACAAAAAGCAACTTACAGATTTAATGTAATCCCCATTATAATCTCAATAATGGATTTTGCAGAAATAGAAAAATTAATCCAATATTCATGTGGAAACACAAAAACCACACATAGTGAAAACAATCTTAAGCTGCAAAACCACTGCAGGTTAGATCACGATTCCTGACTTTATACTACAGGGCTATAATAGCAAAACCAGCTTGTTAATGGCACAAAAATAGACCTGAAGACCAGTGGAACAGAATTGAAGACCCAGAGATACTCCCATACAACTACAGTCACCTGATCTTTTACAAAGGTATAAGAACACAAAATGGAGAAAAGATGCCCTCTTCAACAAATGATGCTGGGAAACTTGGATATCGATCTGCAGAAAAATGAAAACAGAACCATACCTGTCAATATGCATGAGAGGCAACTCAAAATGGATAAAAAAACTCAACATAAAACCTTAAAACTACTAGAAAAAAAGGAAACACACTCCAACACATAGGCATTGGAAAGTATTTCCTTAACAAGACTCCTGGTACTCAGGAAATTGCACCAACAATTGATAAATGGGATTACACAAAGCTTCTGTAAGGCAAAGGAAACAATCAACAGAGTTAAGGGAGAGCCCACTGAATGGGAGAAAATCTCCACATCCTACACATCTGACAGAGGACTAATTTCTAGAATTTACAAAGGATTAAAGAAAGCAAATCCCAAGACAACAAATAACCCAACTCACAAGTGGACAAAGGAAATGAGCAGTTTGCAAATGAAGAAGTTCATAAAGCTATGAAGAACATGAAAAAAATGTTCAACATCCCCAGCCATTAGGGAAATGCAAATCAAAACAACTCTCAGTTTCCACCTAACTTCAGTAACAATGGCCAAGATCAACAAAACAAATAATAACAAATGCTGGGGGGGGTGTATGGAAAAAGAACCTCTCTTACATTGTTGGTGGGACTACATTGGTTCAACCAGTTTGGAAATCAATATGAAGATACCTCAGAAAACTAAATATAGAATTGCCATATGACCCAGCTATATCACTACTGGGAATATACCCAAAGGGAGACAAGTCATTATACCACATAGACACCTGCATCTCCATAGTCAATGCAGCACCCTTCACAATAGCAAGGATATGGAACCAACCAAGGTACCCATCAACAGAAGAATGGATAAAAAATTATGGTATATATACACAATGGAATATTACTCAACAATAAAAATGAAATAATGTCATTTCCAGCAAAATGGATAGAACTGGAGAATATCATCTTAAGTGAACAAATATAAGCTCAAAAAGACAAATACCATATGTTCTCACTCATGTGGGAGCTGAATTAAGAAAAATCCTATACATAGGTTGACATATAAAAATTTACAGTTAAACTTAGTGAAGAAGGGTAATATAAAGAGTAGAAAGAAGGAGGGCGGGAACTAGCAAAGAGAAGCAAGGATTGCAGAAGGTGGGATGGGGAAGAAAAACAATGTAGAGGGATAAAGGGAAAGAGGGAAATCTCCATGTAAATGATGCAACTTCATGAGTACATGGGAAAAATAGGAGAACATAACCCAAATATTCACGAGTTTTACTACATATTAGTCAAAAATTTCCATAAACCTCATAAGTTGATCAAAGTGTATCCAAAAGAGATATAATAGTTGCATAAGGGAAAAAGCCAGCACTATATTATTCTGTACCTGACCAACATTTACCAGTAAGGGGGAAAAAAGATAAAAGAAAAAACAAAATTTTAAAAAAGCAAAGAAGGGATAACTCAAAATATAAGAATTTATTAAGTAATAGAGAATAAACTATTCACCTATTTTCCAAAAAAGCAAATATAATTAATAAAGCAATATAAAGAAGAATTTCAAATTAATTAAATAGCACTAAACAAGGAAAATTTTAAAATGAACATTTTAATAACAAAATATTTGCCAGCCACCCTCAAAACATACTATCAATCTAAATAATTACTGTATGTTCAGACCAAATATTTTCTGTAAAAAATATTTGCTATACCTTTCTAATTACATTTATATCAATTTTTATATCGAATTATTTTCAGATTAATTTTATCAGAAAGATTTATAGTAATAGGTACTGTGTATCATTTTGTTTCTTGTTTTTTAGTACAAGGGCATTAGGCTCAGGCCCTTGCACATGGTAGGCAATTACTCTACCACTGAGCAATATCTCAGGGCCCTTTGTATTTTAGTTTAAGATGGGGTCTTACTAAGTCTGCCTTTGGTTTAAATTAATCCAGAGTATAAAACAATTTCCAAATATAGGCTGTATATGACAAGCACACACCTAACATACTCAGTGGAGAAAAATTGAAAATTTTTGCTCCAAGATTCAGAATAAGATAACACTTCCTACTCTTGTCACTTCTATTCAATAAATTGAGCCCTTACTCTTGAGAAAGAAAAGACATTCAACTTAGAAAGGACAAAGTTAACTTATCCTTGATTACAAATGACATGATCATATTATATAGATACATATGAACTCTACTTAGACTCCACCAAAAAATCTGTTAGAACTAATTCATCAGAGTTGCAGGATATAAAGTTAGCACACAAAAATTAGCAGTGCTTCCATCCTTAACATCAAACTATTAAAGAAAAGTGAAGAAAATAATTCCAATTACAATTGTTGCAAAAACAAAAATTCCTAGGAATAAATTTAACAAAGAAACTGAAAAAATCTCTACTCTGGAAACTGCAAAACACTGATGAAAGAAAATGAAAAATACACAAGTAAATATGGACATCATAGATTGGAAGAGTTAATATTATTAAAAAGTCCATACAACCCCAATGTACAAATTCTACACAATCTCTATCAAAGTATAGATGACATTCTTCATTGGAACAGCCAAAACAATCCTAAAATTCACATGGAGTCACAAAACACCCTGAATAGCCAAAGAAATCTTGAGCAAAAAGAACAAAGATGGAGACATTATGTTACCTGACTTAAAAATCCATTACAAAGCTATAGTAACCCAAACAGCATGGTACTAGCATAAAAAAAAAGACATGCAAACTAATAGACCAGAATAGCAAACCCAGAAATAAGTCCATGCATTCACAGCCAACTGATTTTCAATAAAGATACCAGTAATACACAATGGTGGCAAAATGGTGGATATCCACATGCAGAAGAATAAAATTATACCCTTATCTCACACCATCCAACATCATGAACTCTATTATCTATTAGCACATGTAACTATATTAATATAGTAAAAGCACAAAACTGTCTCAAAAGACACACTGAAGAGATATTTCAAACAATTTATTAGTTTACTCATGATCTTTTGACATTTCAAACAAATCAAAAATAAAATCAAATTTCCTTTACATTATGATAAGATATGTAAAGATTAGAAATTGTTAGTAGACATTATATTAAACAGATAAAACAAACAAAGTAAAAACATAAAGAAAAAAGAAATGCCTTCTATCATCTTCCTGACTTTAATGAGGACCTTCAATCTATTTATTACTCATGAGTGTTATGGTGATTCTAGCCAACATCATAAAACAAAAATATTGCTAGACTTAACACTGGAATTTCAGAGAAAAGATTTTTAGTGCCTCCAAATCATGTGATTTTACACCTAACAAGTCAAAAGGATTTTGTAAAAATTTGAATGCTTGGTACATGTATGCTATCAATCAATGTTAGCTTAAAAAAAATCCACATAGCAAATTCCCATCAAAAGAAATAAAACTACAGACCAATTTCTCTCTTAAGAACACAGATACAAAATTCTTCAACAAAATACTATCAAATCAAATCCAGTAACATAGTATATTGATTATATGGCATATGCAAGAAGTATTTACCCCAAGAATGTAAGCTCAATATAATATTCAAAAATCAATTCATGTAATACACCACTCAATAGAACAAACAATAAAAACTACATGATCATCTCAATAGATTAAAAAATAGAATGTGAAAAAATTCAAAATCTTTCCATTTAAAAAAAACACTGACTAATAAGTAGAAAGGAACTTCCCCCGCCTGAGAAAGAACATCTACAAAAAGAACTCCTTCAACCTGGTAAAAAGAATCTACGAAACCTCACAGCTAACATAATTCATGGTGAAAATTGAAAGATTTCTCCCTAAGATCATGAGCAATACAATAATGTATGCTCCCATCACTTCTACTCAACATTGTAATGAAAGATCCAGCCAAGGTAATTTGACAAGAAATTGAAATAAAAGGCATCCAGGTGGGAAAGGAAGAAATAAAACAGTCTGTATTTGCACACAACATGATCTCATATGTAAAAAGCCTAAGCAAGCCACTAAAAATCTATCATAACTAATAAATGAGGTTAGTAAGATTGAAAAATACATTAATATGCAAAATCCCATTGTATTTCTATACAGTAAGAATTGTAGTTTGTTGTTAGGTGCTGTCAAGTCAGGTCCAACTCATGGAGACACTATGTACAACAGAACAAAACACTCCCAAATACTGTGCCATGCCTGGCACTATTTCAGTGTTTCTCTACTGTTCATAAGGTTTTCAATGGCAGATTGTTTCAGGAGTGACAGTAAGAATTAGTAACCAAAAAAGAAATTATGAAAATAATTCCATTTCCAATAGCATCCGAGTATTAGGAATATAATTTTAGAAGCCATGAAAAACTAGTACTCTGAAAATTTAAAAATGTTGAAATAAAGAAGACCTAAATGAATAGAAAGATACTTCATGAATCATGAATCAGATGTTTGGCATTGTTATTGTGGCAGTACTCTCCCAAACTGATCTACAAATTCAATGTAATCTGTATCAAAATCCCGAGAAATTGACAAACTAGTCCTAAAGTTCATATGGAAATTCAAGGGGACTCAGATTCCCAAACAATCTTGAAAAGAAGAACAAAGTTGGTGGATTAACACTTGCTTATTTTAAACCTTACTACAAAGCTATAATAATCAAAACTGTACTGTGAAAATGGAGACATACAGATCAATGAAATAGAATGGAAAGTCCAGGAACAAATCCTCACATTTATGGTTGATTATTGATTAATTTTCAACAAGGGTGCTAAGAAGATTCACTGGAGGAAACAGCCTTCAATACATGGTACTGGGATAACTGATGTCCACAGGGAAAAGTATGAAGTTGAACCCTCTACCTTCATATACATATATATTATACTTGCTTTGAAAGCACAGTGTAGGAGCTAAACCTGTACAACTTTCAGAAGAAATCATAAGAGCAAATCTTCATGGCTTTATATTAGGCCATGGTTCTCTTTTATGTGACACCAAAATCACAAAGAACAACAAAATAAACCAGATGTCATCAAATATTAAAACTTTTATACTTCAAAGATACCACCAAAAAATGAAAAGACAATCCAAAGAATGGGTTAAAAAAGTATATCATATATTTGCTTAGGAACTTATAACTACAACATAAAGAACTATTATAAATCAATTATAAAAAGACAAATAACTCAGTTAAAATTGGGCAAATGATCTGAACAGACATTTCTCCAAGGAAGATATACAAATGGCCCATAATAACATGAAAAGATACTCAACATCATTTTCCATCAAGCAAATGCAATTCAAAAACACAATGAGCTATCACTTTATACCCATTAGGATGGCTATAATCAAACAGAAAGAAAACAGCTAGTGTTGAAAATGATATGGAAAAACTGGAGCCCTCGTATACTGCTTGTGGTGATGTAAAGCAGTACAGTCATTTTGGAAAATAGTCTAGAAGTTCCTCAAATCGTTAAACACAGTATTTATACCTGACCTGGCAATTCCATTCCTGGATATGTACCCAAGAGATAAATACATGTCCATACAAAAACTTTTATGTGAATGTTCATAGAAGCATTATTCAGAATAGCTGAGAAGTAAAAACAATTCAAATGTCCCCAACTGATGAATGGATAAATAAAATGTGTTGTAGAAAAACAATGTAACATCATTCCAAAATTAAAAGAAATGAACTACCGACAAAAGCTACAACATGAATGGGCCATGAAAACTATTCTAAGTAAGAGTACCCAGTCACAAACGACCACACAGAGTATGATTTCATTTCCATGAAATCACCCAGACAGGAAAATCTATAAAGATAGAAAGTAGAACTTATGAGGGGTTTGAGAGTGGCAGCTGAGGGGTGTGGGGCTTCTTTTTAGGAGAAGGAAATTTTCTAAAATTGATTGTGTTGACAAATGCATAATTTTGTGAAGGCTAAAAATAAAAAGCAACTGGGAATTTAATAATGACTATTATATCCCAGGGGCTGGGACTTAGCTCAGTGGGTAGAGCGCTGCGCTGCAGTCTCTGAGGCCCTGAGTTCAATTCCCAGCACTACAAAAATGGGAGAAGGGCCTGGCAATCCACTCCCAAGGCAATCCCGAAGCACTCAGCCATTGAAAACCCTATGAGGGTCGCTATGAGTCGGATACCAACTCAACAATGTTGTTGTTGTTGTTGTTGTTAGGTGCCGTTGAGTCCGTATCCAACTCATAGCAACCCTCTGTACAACAGGGCAAACACTATTGTCAGTGCTTCTCTGCTGTGCATAGGGTTTTCAATGGCAGATTGATTTTTGGGAGGGGGTTGCCAGGTCCTTCTCCCAAGCCTACAGCTTCTGGTGTTTCCAGGCGGTCTCCCATGCAGGTACTAACCAGGCCCAACCCTGCTTAGCTTCCGAGATCTGACGGGATTGGATGCCACAGGGCTATGGCTGCAGGCACAACAACATTATATCCCAATTATAACAAACATATATTTCATTCATCTTGATCATAAGTGATACAATCAACATCACACAAGAGAGAATCACTAAGGAACCTGGGCATCTGACTTTCCAGCCAACAATCTATCCAGATACTTGCATCTCCTACTATTTAACAAAAAAGAACCCCAAACCCTTGATCACTGGTCAAATGTCCAGGCCAAATACCTACAGGACAATTTACTCTTTGATACACTGTTATACTCATAAATAATAAAAAGAATCTGAAAATGATGGAAGATTTCCACTTGTTACAAATAGGAACACATTGGGAGCTTACTGGAAATAGCTTAATTCCTAAATATATACTGTTATATACTCTGCTCTACCTATTTCCTTGCATGCTAAGTCTCCTTAACTAGATTTTAATTTTCTGAAGGGTGGAAATGAGATCTTCTATGTTACCCATAGCCACTGCCTTACAAGTCACAATCAATCCTCTGTACTTTGCCTTGATTAAATTAAACAGATATGGAGAAAGGGATCATAAAGTCCAGGAGGAGGTCTATTTTTTCTGTTTCTTCATATTTACTTTGTTTATGAGTCAATACCTGAACTTTTCCTATTACAGAGAAAAATGGTCAAATGACTCTATATTCAATGATCCTCAGATTCTCTTAGAAATCTACTAAAGATGTAAAAGAGGGCAGCCTCAAACAACTCGGGCAGCATGTGTTAAAAAAAAAAAAACTTTCCCTAGACTAAGATATTTATTATTCAAAGAGAGGAACCCATCACGGAGTTTCAAGATACAGACAAGAAGAAGTAACATATATTTGTTAAATGATGGTAACTCGACATGCACTCTTTTTTTCTCACAGCAATGCCGCAGCATAGACTGTTACCTACATTTTACACACAAGGAAACTGAAGTTCCATGACATTAAACAGCTAATGTCACAAAGTTAGAACTGGAACCCCAGTCTCTGTCAGTCTAACTTGGAAGCTGCCATTCTACATGCTTCTCACCTGCTCTGGGAAGCTTTCCTCCACATTTATCGAGAAGTATCTGAAAATGTACATTCTAGTCATGGGCATTTGCATGGCCCTACTACCAAAGGAAGCCTTCATGCCCAACCCTACAAGGCCAGCAAGGCAAGGGTGCAGCCTTTCCATAATTGTGAATTTGGGACTTGGTTTGACCTCCAACTCTCAGCACATAGAACATCTTTGTACTAACCCATTATCTTTCATAGACATGTACATCACCTTGTTTTCTCTGGGCTATCTCCCAAAACAGTCTGCTCTTAATGCAGCTTCATCTGTTGAAACTATTTCTGAACACCCTTCTCTGTTGAAGGTACTATGGGAGGTTTTGTAGGACAATCAAAGAGACAAAATTTTCTAAGTTTGGCAATGTGGAAATCAGGGCATGACCACATAAAAAGCTAAAGAATAAAAAAGAGTTAACAATAAATAAATAATAGAATGGTATTACAAAACAATGTGCAGCTAATTTAAAAATTATGTAAAAGTGTTAAGTTCACTGAATCTAGAATATTAGGTCAGTGGTTAAAGAAGACCACATGGAGAGAACAGGCAAAATAACATCTGGTCAGGGAAATAGAAGGGCATATTAAACCAAAAGATGTATATGAGAACAGAGAAGAGTGTTCAGAAATATTTTTAACAGACCAGGACAGATAAAACTGCTATCAAAATTTTAAATTGTTTGGGTGCCTAATAATCATTACTTTGAACTCCATAATAGGGCAATCATTCTCAACCTTAAAACACTTTAACCATTAAAACGCTTAAACTTAAAACCTATTGCCTATGGGGACTTTAGTCCAAGTTTTTCAACATGTCATTGAGGTTTTGCAATGATCTGACCTCTTCTTACCTCTATCATACCACCCCTCACCGCCTACCCCCAGTTCTCACCCCTCCCCCAGATACACTTTTATATTCCAAACACTTACTCACTGTTGTGATCCTTAAAGTCACTGTAACCCCTTCCTGCAATGATGTTGCGATCCCTTCCTTCCCATTCAGCCTGTCAAATATCATTTCATTTCATTTCTCCTTATATGACCATCATCCTTTCTGAAGCCTTTGTTGGCTACCACAACCCTAAATAGGATTGACCCTGTCGACCTTTATTCCCTGAACATGAATTTCTAGCATTGCATTTACAATGCATGATGACATTTATTTGTCCATATTCCCTTCTAGTTTATATGATCCTTGTAATAAAATTTCTAAGCTATTCATCTTAATACTCCCAGTTTCACATACAATTTCCATGGCTTATTAAAGTTTGTTAAATATAATTAATTAACTCACTCAATGACCTAAATATGGTAGATAAAATGTACTTTTATATGAACAAATTCAACCTGAAAATAGGTGGAAAAGACACTTGTGAATGGTCCTTGGAAAGCAAACATAAAGCCACTTTCCACAAAGTGAATTCTTTTTTTGTTTTGTTTTGTTTTAAATATATGGAACGCTTCACCAATTTGTGTGTCATTCTTGTGCAGAGGCCACACTAATCTCTGTATCATTCCAATACACAAAGTAAATTCTTAATGCAAAGTAAATTCATTAATGTATTCAACAGAAACAAGGTCTCAGCTTGCTGAATGTTTCCATGTAGCTCCAACCTCTAAAGTCTCAGGAATCTTGCATACTCCATTAACTCTAAGTAGATTTTCAGAAGTAGAAAGAGCTTTCCTACCTGCGTTCCAGTTCTCGAATGGACAGTATCACTCCTGACGTCGATGGCTTCTGTTGTATAGTGGCCAAAAAGGTGAATTCACTCTTATTCTGGAACAACTGAATTAACTTCTCACTCACATGAGGGGCTGCATGGATCTCTCTTTCTCTGTCTAGGAGTCAGGAAGTAAGAGCAGAAGGAACAGGAGAGAAAGAAGAAATGAGAAGGTCAAGGAGGAGGCAGAGAAGAAATAAAGGAAAGAGAGAAAAGGGGACGTGAGAAGGAAAAAAGAAAAGATCAAAGTTAAAATTGCCATGTTCAGGGATCCAGATCACATTTCTCATTTTCTCCTCCTGTCAATAGCTTTCATCTTCCAGCACCATTCACCACTCCACAGAGCCACAGTCATTCAATGAAAAACCTGCAAATGCTATCTCTGTCACTATGCCCACTTGTCACTTTGACAAGTTCACAATTGGCCAGATAGTGATTTTATGACATAAATTTTGACAGGACATTGAACAATTCTGCCTGCTGCAAACTGATTAAGTTGCTGTAAGTAAGATAAAAGGTGGTCAGGTAAATGCGCTCCAAAAATTCAAAGGATCTTGCATGTTGTTGTTAGGTGCCGTCGAGTCGGTATCCGACTCATAGCAACCCTCATAGGGTTTTTAATGGTGACTGTTTCGGGATTGGGGGGTGGATTGCCAGGCCCTTCTCCCATTTTTGCTATGCTGGGAATTGAACTCAGGACCTCAGAGACTGCAGCGCAGTGCTCTACCAACTAAGCTAAATCCCAGCCCATCTTGCATGTAATAGAACCCAAATGCCATTCTGCAGCCTCCCATTTCACTTTTCCCATGAACTCAGTTTCCTTCCCTCAAACATGCATCCAGGAAATCTATCCTTGCTTTGTACCTGGCAGAAATTTACTAGCACTAATAATGCCAGACAAGTCTGCCTTTGGTTAAAGAAGGAATACAAGACATGTTTGTGATCTGTAAGCATGCCTGGAATTCCTCTTTACACATGAAATGGATTACTCTCCTCATGAAATATTTATGAAAGTTGAGACCAATTCAGCAGGCCTAGAGGAGTGCGAGATCAGCTGATCTTGTTCCTGGATAGGAGTTCCTTTTCCTCCAACACTGGCATAATGAGCAGCATTCAAAACTTCATACTCAGACTCACCCTCATCATGATAATCTGGGTGTTATTTCATTATTTCACCTCCATTACCTGACATCAGAAAGGGGTACCAAGGGATCAATGTCAGAGAAGACTATTCATAAGATGACAAATGAGCATTAGAGGTATATATATTTGGTGGTCTCCTCTTGCATCTTCACCACCTTTTCCGACTGCATGACAACTACTTGGTTATTTCTCCAAGACTGCATGAGAAGCCTTTGAAATTCAAAGCCTGTGTTGCCCAAGCAACATCACAAACTTATATAATGATTTTGAAGGATCTTGAAGTGGCTTTTAAAAAAGAAGTCCTTAAATTCTTGACCTTGGGGTCCAAGCTTCTTATCTGCAAATAGAGGGGGTGCACTAGGTGATCTCCTGGAGGCCAGTTTTGTCCATAATTCTAATGAATTGTCGCTTCATATAACAGCAAAGGTCATCACAAGTCTTTTCCAGCTTTAGATTTCTGGGCTATAAATGGTAAAACACAAGGGATCCTCTACCATGGAGGCACCCAACCCAGGCATAGCACTCTACCAGCATAAAAAGTGCCTGCACATCACTTGATTTTTCTGCCCAAAGAAATGCCTCTACTTTAATATTAAGTGGCACAGTGTCAGTTTTGTCAAAGACTGAGATAAGAGACAGCCACTTAAAGAATATTTTCTGGAAACTGGTATCTAGGACTTCTGGTTTAAGACAGTAGAAAGAAATAAGAAAGATCAGAGCAGAAATTAATGAAATGAAATGGAGATTCAAAGAACAGTAAAAAGAATTGATGAAACAAAGAGCTAGTTCTTTGAAATGATAACAAGATTGACAAACCCTTAGCCAAACTAATCAAAGGAAAGAGAGAGAAGACTCTAATTAGGAAAATTAGACGTGGAAAGGGGAACATTACAAAAGACCCCAATGAAATCCAAAGAATCATTAGGGAATACTTTGAAAAATTATATTCCAAAAAACTAGAAAATTTAAAGGAGATGAAAAAGTTCCTAGACACATGTTGTTGTTGTTAGGTGCCATCCAGTCAATGTCTGACTCATGGAACCCAAGTATGACAGGCAAAACATTATTGTCAGTGCTTCTCTGCTATTCATAGGGTTTTCAATGGTGGATTGATTTTTGGGTTGCTGGGTCCTTCTCCAAAGCCTACAGTATCTGGTGTTCCCAAGCAGTCTCTCATCCAAGGACTAACCAGGCCCAACCCTGCTTAGCTTCTGAGACATGTAGGGAGCAGATGCCACAGTGCTATGGCTGCAGGCTGCCAAAATTAAGTCAAGATGATATAAATATATAGACATAAAATGAGCAGCAAGACCAAACCAGTAATAAAGAATCTCCCGACAAAGAAAAGCCCAGACATGGAGTTGTAAATTGGTTCAACCACTTTGGAAATCAATATGGAGGTAACTCACAAAACTAAAAATAGACCTACCATATGACCCAGCTATACCACTATTGGGAATATACCCAAAGGGAGATGAGTCATCATACCACAGAGACACCTGCATCTCTATGTTCAATGCAGCACTTTTCACAATAGCAAGGATACAGATACAACCACAGTGCCCACCAACAGAAGAATGAATAAAAAAAATATGGTATATATACACAATCAAAAAAATGAAATAATGTCATTTGTAGCAAAGTGGATGGAATTGGAGAAAACTATCTTAAGTGAACAAACACAAGCCCAAAAAGAGAAATACCACATGCTCTCTCATATGGGAGCTGAATCAAACTTAAAAGAAGGAAAAAATCCTATACATAAATTGGAACATAATAAAAGCTCATGTAAACTTAGTGGAGAAGGGACAATTTAAAAAGCAGAAAGGAGGGAGGGATCTAGCAAAAGGAAGTGATGATGGGAAAAGACAGGAGAGGAAGGGACAAGGAGGAGCGAGGAATGTGAGAGAAGTCAACCTCAAAGAGCCCAACTTTAATAGTTTGGGAAATAATTATAATAATACCAACAATACCAAAGGATGGCAATAATGCAAACGGACTAGATTACTCATGTAATACTGCTGACAATGTAAAAAGATACATCATTATAGAAAAAAGTTTGGACTTAAAATCAGAATGCACATGCATAGATAAATATTCCCACAAAAAGACATGCAAGTAGAAAGGAGGACATTGGTGGGGGGATGGCAGATGGGGGAGGAGGGGCACAAGAGGGTAAGGAGGAAGTTATATGAGCAATGTGCAATGAAATACATATATGTAAATGTCACAATGAAATACATGTCCAAATGATATGCATTAAGTTGTACATTAAAATTTTCCAATAAAAATATATAATCTAAAAAAAGAAAAGAAAAGCCCAGACTAGGTAGATTCACTGCTGAATTCTACAAGGCCTTTAAAGAAGAACTAACGCTAATGATCCTTAAATTATTCCACAAAGTACAAATGGAAAGAATACTACCAGACTCATTCTATGAAACAAGTATTACCCTTACACCAAATCCAGATAGGATGCATCGAAAAAGGAAAACTACAGACCAATTTCCCTGATGTACCAAAATGTAAAAATCTTTAATAAAATACTTGCAAATCAACTTCAAAAATACATTAAAAAGATCACACACTATGATCAAATTGGTTTCATTACAGTGATGCAGGGTGGGTTTAACATATATAAGACAATAGATGTAATACAGCATATAAATAGACTCAGAAACAGAAATTACATGAGCCTATTAATAGATACATAAAAACCTTCAACAAAGTTCAATATCCTTTTATGATAAAAGTCATGAGTTGAAGGAACATGCCTCAACATGATAAAGGCAATATTTGAAAAACTTACAGCCAACATCATATTAAATGTGGAAAAACTGAAAGCATTTCCCCTAAAGCCAGGAGCAAGACAAGGGTGTCCACTGTCTCCACTTCTATTCAGTATAGTAACTGCACTATTAGCCACAGCAATAAGACAAGAGAAAAAAATGAAAGGGATCCAAATAGGAAAGAAATAAGACAAACTATCCCTATTTGTAGTTGACATGATTCAATACTTAAAACACCATAAAGACTCTACCAGAAAACTCTTAGAGCTGACAGATACTTTTAGCAAAGTAGCAGGATACAAATTCAACATACATAAATTAGGTTTTTTGTACACCAATAACCACCAAGCAGAGAAAGAAACCAGGAAAACAATCCTATTCGCAATAGCTTCAAAACAAATAAAATATTTGGGAATAAACCTTACAAAGGAGGTGAAAGACTTCTACAATGAAAAATTTAAAACACTAAGAGAAGGAATTGAAGAAGACACCAGAAGGTGGAAAGATCTCATATGCTCATGGATTGTTGTTGTTGTTGTTAGGTGCCATCGAGTCAGTGTCCGACTCATAGCGACCCGATATGCTACAGGCAAAACACTATTGTCAGTGCTTCTCTGCTATTCACAGGGTTTTCAATGGAGGATTGATTTTTGGGAGTGGGTTGCCGGATCCTCCTCCCAAGCCTACAGTATCTGATGTTCCCCAGCGGTCTCCCATCCAGGTACTAACCAGGCCCCACCTTGCTTAGCTTCCAAGATCTGACGGGACTGGAACCCACAGTGCTATGGCTGCAGGCTGCTCATGGATAGGGAGAATTAATATTTTGAAAATGGCTATATTACAGAAAACAATATATAGATTTAATGCAATTTCCATCAAAATCCCAATGACATTCTTCACATAAGTAGAAAAAATCCTAAAATCTTATGGAAATACACAAGATCCCAAATAGCTAAAGAAATCCTGAGTAGAAAGAACAATGCAGGCAGAATCACAATTCCTGATTTCAAATTACACTACAAAGCTATAGTAACAAAAACTGCATGGTAGTGGCACAAAAACGTGTAGATCCATAGAACAGAATAGAGCATACAGAAATAAACCCATGCAGCTACAGCCACCTGATATTCAACAAAGGTAACAAAAACATAAGTAGGATAAAGATATCCTCTTCAAAAATTGGTACTGCAGGAACTAGATATCCTCATGTGGAAGACTGAAACTAGATCCTTCTCTTTCACCTTGTCCAAAAACCAACTCAAAATGGATCAAAGACATTAATGTAAAACCTGAAACTTTGACACTGCTAGAGGAAAGCATAAAGAAAAACACTTCAAGATATAGGCATAGGCAAGGACTTTCTGAATAGGACCCCAATAGCTCAGGAAACAATAGTATGAATTGACAAATGAGATTACATGAAATTATAAAGCTTTTGCATAACAAACGACACAACTATAAGAGTGAAGAGACAGCCTACAAAAAGGTCAAAAATCTTTGACAGTTATACTTCAGACAGGGGATTAATACCCAGAAGATATAAAATGCTCAAAAAATTAAACACCAATAAAAAATATCCAGTCAAAACCTGGGCAAAAGAACTGAACAGAGACTTCTCAGAAGAAGAAATACAAATGGCCAACAATCATGTGAAAAAATGTTCAACATCTTTAACCATCAAGCAAATGCAAATCAGAACTACATTGAGATACCATTTCATTCCAGTCAGAATGGCCACCATCAACAAAACAAACAGCAACAAATGCTGGCAAGGATATGGTAGAAAGACCCCTCTTACATTGCTGCTGGGAATGCAGATTGGTGCAGCCAGTATGGAAATTAGTATGGAGGTTCCTCAAGAACCTAAAAATAGAACTAATATGTGATCCAGCTATCCCACTCCCAGGTATATATCTGAAGGGATATAAGTCAATATACCACAGAGATACCTGCTCATTCATGTTTATTGTGGTGTTATTCATGATAGTCAAGATATGAAAGCAACCGAAGTATCCATCGATAGATGAGTAAATAAGGAAGTTGTGGTATATATTCACCATGGAGTTTTATTCAATCACAAAGTAGGACAAAATTATGGCATTTGCTGGAAAACAGATGGAACTAGAGATCATCATTTTAAGTGAAATAAGCCAGACACAGAAAGATAAACATCACACATTTTCTGTCATACGTGGATGTTAGATTTCAACATGTATTCATTATTAAAACATAGAGATCATGAAAGTAGAAGGAGCCTATATAGGGAAAGAAAGCATATTAATTAAAAGGAAGTGGGGAGAAGAAAAGGTAATGGGAGAAAAGAAAGGAAATATCATATACATTGCCTTTATGGCAAAATCAGGAACTACATATAGATAGATAGATAGATAGATAGATAGATAGATAGATAGATAGATAGATAGATAGATAGATAGGGAGATAGGGAGAGAGAGAGATGTACTCACAAAAAAGATATGCAAGTAGAAGGGATCCCACTGTTGGGGAAGGAGGTGAAGAAGGAGGGGGACCATGAGAGGGTTAGGGGAAAGTGAACATGAGAAATGTACAATGAAAGGCAGTGGAAGCGTCATAATGAGACACATTAAGTCGTACATTAAAAATTAAAAATAAAATAAGATTGAGAAAAATAAACTGATAACTACTCAGCTTCAAAAAAATATTCTCTGCCTTCTACAAAATCATGCCTGAAGCCTTTCCAGAATGATATTCAAATCCAAACATTATTAAATATATGAACAAATCATTTAGCAAAGTAGAAAATATTAGCAAATTTTTATCAACATCATTTTTATTATCATTACTATTGGGCAAAATCTTCCTAATAAATTCTACCTAGAATTTAGTGCCAGAAAAAATATTTGACTCTTGAGATTAGCTTATCTGTTTACTTTTTTACTTCTTTACTCATTAATTAGGAATCAAATGATTGGGAATAGCTGCCTGGAGAGGTCATTAAAGGATTCTAAAGCTGAGGCTCAATGAAAAGAGGACCGTGATCAATGAGCAGACGCTTCTAGAGGCTGGAGGTATGAATGTCTTATTGGGCATGTGTGTCCTCACCCCTCACTCAATTCTTAGGTAACATCTAGGCCCCTGGCCAATGACTTGCAAATGTAAATCTACAACCTTAAGCTCTCCCTTAAGCAATAGATTCAGATATTCAATTTCCTACTTAATACATCCATGTCAATGTCTAATAAGCATTTCAAACTGAATGTGCCCACAACAGAGCTCTTGCTCTCTCCTGCAACCTCAGTCTTCTCCTACACTTCCTAGTCTTAGTAAATAGCAATGCCAGTTCCTCAAGCCAAAAAAACAAGAAATTGCTCTTGAGACTTCCCACTTCTTCACTCTCCATATCCAATCCCAAAGCAATAAGGATTCTAATGTCTGGAATCTGTCCACTTCTTCCCAACTTGACTACTAAAAACTATCCAAGCCACTATTCTGCTCCCTAAGACATATCCAATCCTTCCCTAACTAGTCTCCCTACTTCCATACTATTTTCTTTTGCCTATTTTCCATATAGTAGCCAAAGTACTCTTTTTAAAACATAAGTCTTAATCATTTCAGCCTCCTGCTTAAAATTCCCAGAGGCAAGAACACTAGACCAGGATCCAAGGGATTAAGACTATTCTGAGTTTTGCAGATGACTAACTCTATGACCTTGGATAAGATACTTTCCCTCTCTGAACTCCACACTCAACAACTAAAAATCAAGAGAACTGAATTCTATCATCAAGCTCTTTCTAGCCTCTACATTTCAATCCTGCTAATCCTTTTATCCTGCTCCTAGCCACATAGCAAAAGATGGCATTGAGGGTTATTTTCCCATCCATAAAAGACCAAGATTCTATAATTTCTCTTTTGCTTATTTTCCAAATTATAGTTTTCAATTATTGAAAATAGCAATATGTCACCTACTCTGCAGAAGCCCATTTTTTCCCCTGGAGTTAAAAGAGCAACAAATGAAAATGAATTAACGCGATCCTATAGGGAATGTTGTACTTCCATATTCAATCCCTATGATGAGTGTTTGCTATATAACTTGAGAATATTCAATTCACTAGAGAGAACAAGAATAACAAGTGGTGTGGATAAAGCTTACAGGAAGTGTTAAATATTGCTATCAAGTTAGAAACTTGTGAAATGTGTTAAACATAGACCAAATAAATGCAATGTTAAGTGTGCTGAACATAGACAAAAAGGACTGAATAATAGTGTTACTTACGGGCAGAACAGAATCAGAGGAGAAAGTCATAATCAACAAACTATGCCACCTTCAGAATGACAGCCGTGTTATCTTTAAATCTGACACCCACCACTGCATCGATCCCCTTCCCATTCTGCCTCACAGATACTGCCCCCCTGAAATGTCAGGAAAACCCATCACTGCTCATCAGATTAACTGGTGAATCATGAGGACAGCCAGGATTACTTGCCCCAAGTATATTGGCTCTTAGGCACCTCCCCTCTTCAGTCCTTGAAACCCCATCCTTGTCAGAGAAGATGACAGAGCAGAGAGAGAGAAGATTGACTATATGAACAATATATGGCTCAAGAATCAGGCGGAGTGTCCTTCTCATCTGTTTATACCCTACCCCAAGTGTGCTGACCTATGCCATCCCTTCCTCCTGATTCCTCCTGGATACTGCAAACTTATTTAATACACCCACATATGTCAAGTATCTGAATTTGGTCTGTCTGTGAGGCTTTCCCTCTTGTGGTCTCTGGAAGCACTAGCATTGTATCAAGGTGATTTTCCCCACAACCATCACTTAAGGTGAACATTTTTTAAAAATGGGGGGAAACGAATGGCTTTACAAATATTCAGGTTTGGCATGACCTAGTTAAGAAGTGCCAACTCAGCAACAAGGGTTAAGCATCTTTTCTTTCCTCAGAGGGAAGTGGCACCACCTAGTCATTTTGAAAGACTGAAAATGCTAATGTGATGATTAAACATCAGCAAAAAAAAAAAGTGTAGAGTGAACGTAGGTGACTGTAAAGTGAAAGAGAGAAATTTAATGATATTCACAGACTCTTCTCTGCTGAATATAAAAAAAGACTTTATTTCCCTCTTTCCTGGCATAAGGGGAACATAGTGGTGAGTTTCACTGCCAATAAATATATCCCTGCACTTTCTCTGTGCCAGGCATTGTGCTGGATGCTGGGGAAATCAAAGTAAAAATACAGGTTCTGCCCTGGAGGCTAGAAATATAAACAAGAGAGTTTCCCAGTGACAACAGGTGCAGACCAGGGCAGTACACAAAGGACAGACGAGACCAGTGGAGGCTAGGAATGACACCATAGAATATGCATCATTGAACCTGATTCTACACAGATGAATAAGCAATTACTAGACAGGGGTGAGGGAGAGAAAGGGTATTCATTGCAGGATCGTGGTGTGTACGCAAACACTCATGTGCCTTACATTATCCTGGAATTTTTCTTTCCCTGCAAGAATATCTCTAACTAAAAGTCCAGCAGGAAAAGCATCTACCCAGCCTAATTTTGGAGGGAATTCTCAGGCTTCTGACCAGCCTGGGGGGCACTGGATTACTATAAGACAGAGCAACAGGTGAAATCCCCACTGGTGCACCAGCATAAGGATCAGTAAGTCAAGATAGCAAAAGCAGCAGCAGCTGCCAGAAACATGAAAAACAAACACATCAGGCAGCCCACCTCAGCCTGGACTGATGGAGAATTCAGGCAACATTTTAGTATTTACGAGGAGAACCTTAAACATGGCAAACTCCTGGTACAGATAAGGTATGTCCTTGTAGCCTGAGTCCCACTTAAACTCATGGTAAGATTGGTCCCTAAAGCCAAAGGAGCACTTGTTCATTTAAATTGGCAATTGGCTTTTCATTTCTGAGTGCAGAGGAAATTTGCCAATTCAGAACTGCCAACCATCCATGGAGCAATCCCTGCTGTGAGGATGGAAGAAGGCCCTTTTTCCACTTTTAGGTCTTGTGGCCTGTCTTGGAAAATGGCAGATATTATTGGTCTGAGCAGCCTTCAATGAAGCAGAAATCAGAAGCAGATAGTAGTGGGACACCAGGAGACTCCAAGTTAATCTGTAAGGGATTTCCCTCTCCACTAACAAGTGCACAGTAACATTCCATTAAACCTCTACTGGGCCCAAAGCCAGAATGAGAAAAGGCAAACATGTTCGCCTTATTACAGCCCCCAGTGCAGGCCTAATGCTCTACACAGGTCATTTCACTTACGATCATCTTAGGAGTAGGCCTTATTATTATTCCTATTTTACAGGTAAGAAAATTAAGGATTATAGAATTTAAATAATTTTCTAAAGGGCACTGGGCTACAAAGTCATGGTACTGAGATTCCAACCCAGAAAGCTGGTCCCACAGGTCTCAGTCTTAATTTGTGCTGCATGTGCTATTTATTAACATGTGTGACCTCAGTGTTTGATGTGTGTGGAAAGGGGACAAATCGTTACCACACACCCAGTGTCTGGCACTTTGTATTCACTCAGGAAACACTGAGTAAGTGAATGGACAATCTAGTTCTACATCCTCCATTGCACAAGTAAAGAGATGGAGACTCAAAGAAGTCCCATAGCTTCCCCAAGTTCACGGGCGTAGAGAAAAAAATTGAGTCATGCTCATCAGAGGTGATCATGACACCAAATAGCACTTTTGGTGCACTCCTCTTCCTTTGTTGCTTCAGCCCAACATCACAAGCCTCATTTCCCTTCTTTTCAGGACCACGGTCCTACCATGCTGCCACATTCCGATCTGCAGTGGTTGCCCTCTTATCTCCCACTCTTTGGGGTACCAGCTTAATTGTTACTCCCTCAGGCCAGATGGATTTCCCTATATTTTGTCTTCATTATACTTATCATGATCGTAAATTTTACATGTATAATCATCTTTATGTGTGAATGTTTTGTTAATGGCTAGCTTGTTCACTAGACTGTAAATTCATGAGGAGTTGTTTACCAATACATACCAGGACCAATATAGATACAATGTTGTTATTGTTGTTAAGTGTCCTCAATTATGTTGCATTAATAAAGTATACCTGGGCTCCAAACTCTGGAACATGATGTAAGAAAGGAGGTGTAGCAGAGACACTCAAATATAACCCCAATCTGTTGAGATAATATATATTAAAATAACGAGCTGTCTAAAGAATAATAAAGCCAGCTGAGCATCCCCAACCCCTCTATTAGGGAACTAAGCTTAAGGAATCCTATGGCACATGGTATTAATCAATTTTTTGTAATTTCTATGTGACTCAATCAAAAGAGATTCCAGTGTCCCCATAATTTTACTAATTAGACACTGTAAGGCAGCTGAGCTCTTCTGGTACACATTGGACAAAACTAGTAAGGAAAATCAACACATCCTCTCCATCACTAAGAAATTAGCCAACTGCAACCATTCCTCTTTAGGATGTCTCTTCACACTGCCACTGCCACCCACAAACAATCAATTCTCCCCTTCCTGCCCTGCCTCTCACCCCTATCCCGTCCACCTCACTTCAGCTGGAAGCTTGGGAATAAAGAACAAGGGAAAATATGAATGCTTGCTCCATTTAAACCACAAGACAAATTGCTGTGTGCAGTGGCACACGCCTGTAATCCCTGTGACTCCTGCTGAGGCGGGAGGTTCACAAGTTCAAGGCCAGAGGCAGCTTGTATAATTTATCAAGACCTTGACTCAAAATCATTTTTTAAATTGGCTGGGGGTGCAGCCAAGTGGTAAAGCACATGCAAAGTATGTGTGGGTCCCTGGGCTCAATATCCCATGTGCTTCCAAAATATAAAATAAAAAATAAATCACAAGACAACAAAAAGAAAAAGACTGATGGAAGAGTTTTGTAATTTGATTAAGACTGCATTTTATAGAAAAAAAAACTATCCAACATTGTTGTTATTCTTGTTAGGTGCCATCGAGTCAGTGTGTGACTCATAGTGACCCTACATACAATAGGCAAAACAGTATTGTTAGTGTTTCTCTGCTACTCATAGGGTTTTCAATGGCTGATTGGTTTCTTTTGGCCGGGGAGTGGGTTGCCAGGTCCTTCTCCCAAGCCTATAGCACCTGGTGTTCCCAGGCGGTCTCCCATCCAAGTATTTACCAAACCTGACCCTGCTTAGGTTCCAAGATCTGACAGGATCAGACACCACAATGGCACAGCTACAGGCATCCAACATTAGGGAATGGTTAAATAAATTAGAGTATATACACCAAATGGAAAATTATGTATTATAATATAATGACACTGGCGGTATTAATATAGGAAATGTCTATGTAATGCTGTCAAACAACTACACAATTATATGTATAATATTTTATCAAGTACATATGAAGTTGGTTTACTGAGACATACAGACAGATTGGGATGGCCTTCAGTCAAAATGTGACCATTGGGAGCTAACATGGGTGAAATTTTTCTTCTTTTCACATGTCTGAATCTCCCAATCTTCTCTGAGAGTTGCTGTAACGGGGGAAAAACAACCTTTCTTCTAAAACATAAGAGCAAGTTATAATAAAAGGTAAAAACAAAAAGAGGATCCTACAAAGGAAGAAAACAAGCACCACACACCTTGCTTTCAATCACATAATTGTGTATTATTAACTCAGTGAGGAGGCTGGGATTTAGTTCAGTTGGTAGAACGCAGCTCTGCAGTCTCTGAGGTCCCAGGTTCAATTCCCAGTACTCCCAAAATGGGAGAAGAACCTGGCATTCCACTCCTGAGGCAATCCTGAAACAATCAGCCATTGGAAACCCTATAAGGGTCACTATGAGTCAGACATGCCTCAACTGCACCTAACAACAACAACAACAAATCAATGAGGACAACAAACTCTTTCTCCAACCAGCCTCAAACCAGGACTTGCTTCCCATAAATACTATCCTCCTTAAAGAAAGTGACCAGTCATACTCCCAAATGGCCTGCTGGGAAATTTCTGCAAAAACATTTAGCTGTCTTTGGCCAGACTCCAGGCCCATGTTCATCTCCATGATAGTCCAGGAATAATGAGTTTGGGTATATTTTTGGAAATGACTAACCAACAAGCTTCCTCAAATGTCATTTTAATCCACGCTGACTGTCAAGAATCTGAGCACTCAACAGATATGCCCACTACACAGTATATGAAACCCAATGCACCAAAAAATACCAGGTGCAAGCAAGAACATTGTTTCTAACAAGGTATGCTCTCTGTATTCTTATAAAAGACCCAAAGGCAGTTCTTTTCCCTGCCCTTTGTGAGCTGTGTACCCATCCATCTATTCATTCTCTTGTTTCTTCATTCTTCACTTCAAAATCCTTCATAGATAACTCCTCCGAACCTAGCACTGTGGACACAAAATGGACTAACGTTGTTGTTGTTGTTAGGTGCCATCAAGTCATGTCCAACTGATAGTGACCCTTATAGGGTTTTCAATGGTTGACTGTTTTGGGATTGCCTCGGGAGTGGATTGCCATGTTTTTCCCCATTTTTGTGATGCTGGGAATCGAACTCAGGACCTCAGAGACTACAGAGCAGCACTCTACCAACTGAGCTAAATCCCAGACCACATGGACTAATATGCATCTTCTATAACAAAGAGGTAAGAGTCTAGAAATAAAGACACGAATGTCAATGGGAGCTCTTCTTTTTCAGTTCAGAGGAATAAGAAAAGTAGGCATGGTCAGGAGGCATCACAAGTCTGGAATGACCTGGAGTAGGACCAGAGAGTGCCTCATTGAGGACTTGATCTTTTGTTTAAGGGACAGGATGGGGTTGTGGCTCTCAAGCCTGACTGTTCAGTTCAGATTCCAGCTTTATCTCTTGCAGATGTGTGACCTGGGGCAAGTTAACCTCTCTGTACCTCAGCTTCCTCATGTGTAAAATGGGAATAAAATTGCATCTACCCCACAGGGACAGATTTAATCAATTTGTGGATGTTAAATTCTTAAAATGGTGACTGACAAAAACTACATGGTAATGGTTAGATTATGTGGGATAAGCCAAGGCAGGCTCTGGGTCCTACAGGACAGGTGGATTACCAAACTATCCTAGCACCACCATGCCATGGGAGCCAGGTGCTGCATGCTGGAGCTGAAATGAAGACTAGATTTATGGTCGGTTATGGCTGCAGGCCGGTGGGAAGGCAATGACCAGGCAAACAGGTGTTGCCAGTCGCTGTTGGAGACATGGTTAATGGCCATTGCTAACTCTCTTCTGTTTAAAAACAAAAGGGGCAGAGCCTATGGGGCATAGCTAATGGCCACTGCTAACTCTCTTCTGTTTAAAAACAAGAGGGGCAGAGCCAGTCTAGGTCCAGCCAGCCAATATCCAAACAGTTTTGAATTTTTGCTTTTTGCTAGATGTCAAACTAAGGACTTTAAATGTGTGAATTTAATCCTCAGCTGCCTATGCATGTCAGTACTACCATATCCATTTTATACACACAAAGAGTTAAGCTTTCTATGGAGGAGGGTTTGGAATTCAAACTTGAATTTGTCTAAGGCCAGTCACAGAGCATCACTGACTCTCAGTGCCTTCTGACATCTCAGACATACTAAGGTTTGAATCCCAGCTCTGAATGTACCCACCATGAGACCTTGGATAACTCAGTTTTCTTTCTTTACCCTTTAGGTGCCTCATCAGTGATGTGATGGTGATACCACCCACCTTTCAGGGTCCTGTAATGAATAATGAAAGATTAATGGAAAGTAGTTAGTAAATGGCTAGTGCACTTGAAAGAATGTTTCTGAGCAGCTTTGCAAAGAAGGACCAGAAAGCTACATATTAAAGTTTCAGCTTTAAATTTTTCCAAGTGTCTATGCATGTATGACTATATTCTAAATCATAAATGCTCATTGGGTAAGTATTAGTAACCTCACTTTAAAGAGGAGGATTCTCTGGCTGGGAGAAAAATAAGTGACTTTCCCAAAATCTCACTTCTAGCATATAGCAAACACATATCTACTGACCCTGATTTGTAGCTCTTTCCTGTATTACTGAATGGCTTCCCTAATACCACAGAGGAGAGAATCATTAAACTTCAGTCAACCCCAATGCCTTCAGCTCTCCCCTACCTATGGGGTACCCTCCTCCAAAACTATTCCATGTATTGAGGGTGCAATTTTTAGCTTGTTTTAAAATTTTGGAGCAGTAGGCTGACACAATTATAATTATTTCTTTTTTGTGCACAGTTTTAATTCTAAGGCATGAAAGAGACATCTTAAATGTTGTATTGGCCTTGATCTTGCCATATCTACTCAGATTCAATAGTAAACAGTAGGGCATCGTATTCAACTGCCAAGCTCTCTAATTTATGATTACTCATTATAAATCATTTTTACATGTTGCTTCAAATGCTGTTTTTCAAGAACAAAAATCTGCCTGCATTGAAATGCACTGTAATTTGAATATGCAAACCTCCTACAGAGATGATGTCTCATTTTAATTATTGTTTCGGTTTAATGGGTTTTCATTAAATTAGAGGATGGAGCAATTACTAGGGTGAATAGCTAATGTTTCAAAGGTAAGCTCCTATGACTCTGTGGGCAACAAGACTGTTGTAGCATAGAGCAGCAGAAAACTAAACTCTTCTGGATACACTTATATTTAGCCTGACAGAAAACAGTGTTGACTATTTCCCCATTTTTAAAATACAGCTGGCACCCCCTCCCTGTGATATGCAAACAACTCTAAGCATGTGTTTAATTTGGGTATCTTAATCATTTGAATTTTCTATCATGAATCCAGCTACCCCTGTCATTGGACTAGAAAACCCTTTTAAAAGTTCACAGCCTGCAAAGTGAGATGTCAAACCCCAAGAAAATACTCCTGATGAAATTGTCTTTCTCACACTCACACATAAGTCAATTGGTTTAGTGGATTAATGTCTGACTTTCCACCTCTGGGAAATTGGTCCAATTTCAATATAGGATGCAATGACCAAAATCATATTAATTAGCAAGCTGTCAGAGGCACAAGGAGAAATGACTTGGATGGCCTCTGCAATGTTTCACCCTTCAAACTTCTCAAATTTGGTATTCTAGAGTCATCAGGGCAAAAATTACCTCAGAAAGATGTAAAAGAACAAATGAGGCCAGGCTCAGTGGCTCACACTTGTAATCCCAGCAACTTTGGAGGCAGAGGCAAGAGGATCACAAGTTTGAGGCCAGAGGCAGTCTGCATAATTTAGAAAGACACTGTATCAAAAAGTAAAAAAAAAAAAAAATGGGCTGGGGGTGCAGCTCAGTGGTATAGCACTTGCAAAGTATGCAAGTGCCAGGCCCTGGATTCAACCTCCACACTGCAAAAAATAAAAATAAAATAAAAAAGAAAGAATGAATGAGAAGTAAAGAATGAATGGAGGGTGTGAAGTAAAGTCAGCTTCACTGGCATCCCAGTGGTCAGTGGTAAAGAACATGACTCAGTACTAGGCTGTGGAACTCTGCACTGCAGAAGCCCATACCTGAGGAGGTGGGGGTGGGGGACTGGGAAAGCTTCAAACATTTCATTCCTTTCTTTCCAAATTGGCTAAAAGAAAAAGAGAAGGAAGTTAAAGGGAGTCCTTCTAGAAATAACTAGCCTATTACATTAAGGCAAGTCTGACCATTATCATTATGTATGCCAACTACATAGTGCAGAAGCCTTTTCTCTTGCTACAGAAGGAAGGGGAAAAGAAATCTTTTCCCCAACAGAAAGCAATAATAAAGTAACATTAGTCTCCAGTAGTCCAGTAGGAACTAAGCAGTGAATAGACACATTCAGTGCTCACCACCACACACCCTTCCAGTGTGGTATTTTATTATTATTATTATTATTATTATTATTATTACTATTATTATTATTATTTAAAATGTATATATTTATGGGGTACAGTGTTGTAATTCCATATAAGTATATAATAGATAATGATCACATCCAAGTAGTTAGCATCCCCATCTCCTCAATTCCTCAAAGGATTAATATCTAGAACATATAGAGAATTCAAAAAATTAAAAAGAGAAAATAATTCAATCAATAAATGGCCAATGGGAATGAATAGTCTTTTCATATAAATAAATACAATGGACAATAAGTACATTAAAAAAGGCTTGGCATCCTTAGCCAACGGAGAAGTGCTATTCAAAACCACATTGAGATTCCATCTCACCCCATTCAGAATGGCTAGCATCAAGAAAACAAACAACAAATGCTAGCAACAACATGGGAAACTAATTCACTGTGGGTTGGAATGTAAATTAGTCCAGCCACTATAGATATCAGTATGGAGGCTCCTCAAAAGACTGAAAATAGAACTTCCCTATGATCCAGACATGGGCTGCGATATAGCTCAGTCTCTGAGGTCCCAAATTCGAATCCCAACACCATAAAAATGGGAGAAGGACGAAGCAACCTACTCCCAAGGCAATCCCAAAACAATCTGCCATTGAAAACCCTATCAGGGTCACTACTCGACACGACTCGACTCGACAGTACCTTACAACAACAATGATCCAGACATACCACTTCTGGACAGAAACCCAAAAGAATTAAAGTCAGCTTACTACAGAGATATGTGCCTACCCACATTTATTACAGCACTATTTATGATAGCCAATTATGGATCCAGCCTTAGTGCCCATACACAGATGAATGGATAAAAAAGTGTTGTATGTATACACAGTGGAGTTTTACTCAGCCATAAAGACTGAAATTGTGTCATTTGTAAGAAAACAGATGGAACTGGAAATCATCATGTTAAGTGAAATAAACCAGACTCATAAAATCAAATACCTCTTGTTTTCACCCATGTTTGAAAGTTGAGGGGGAAGAGGACTTGAAACAAAAAAGAGAAATTATAGGTATATAGAAGGGGGAGGGGTTAGTAGAGCATGGACAGAAAAGAGTGGAAGTAGTGAATAAATCCAAAGTATATTACATATACACATACATTGGGGAATGTCCTAATGAAACCCTTTGCTTTGTACAAGAAATATATGATAATAAAAATTGAAGAAATAAAATTTTTAATTAACATAATAATTATAAATATATGGGGAAACAGTGTGGTATTTCAATGCATGTATACAATATGCTGATCAAATCCAAGTGATTAATGTTTCTATCTTCTTATCATGATGTTACGATTAGAGCCTCTGCACCCCTTTCTTCTAGTAATTCATAAAGTATATAATATATACATTTCTAATGGAGATAATAACTGGAACTCCTGACTGCAATGCTTTCTTTTCAGCTCCTTTATTTTCACTGACCTAAAAAGAACATCATCAACTCTTTGGATAATGTGCATTAATCTAATTACATGCCTTGTTAGCTAATTAGTTCTGGAGTCACTGCTGGGGAGGTCTCCCTCACTATTTATCTATCTGTCTTGGCCACAAGTTGTCTGTGTTTTCAAGTTCCCAAGGAAACCAAGCAATTATTGCCCTTTCAACCCTGTATGAGAATGGATGGTGAAGCTTCTGGACAAGGAATAGGTCACCTGAAACACCAGCCTTTAGGCAGAAATTCCAAAAAATGTGGACAACTGTCCAGAAAGGGGGATATGGGTGTGGGTTTTTTGCAGAATTAACTCATCATCTTTGAAAACTGACCTCTTTTTTAGGGATTTTATTCCAACTGTATTAAACATTAATGTTATCCTTAAAATGAATCTTTGGGAAAGTTCCTTGCTTCCTGAGCTCAGAGCCAGTTGCTATTCGGCTACAGGATCTTGCTTGACCAATTTCCCACTCCTACCTTTCCAAACAAGAGCCATAACCACAGGCTAAAATTACAATCCCTGTTTACTGAAGCTTTTTAAAAAGAAATGAAAATATCTAGCAGAGAGAAAATTGCTTTTTGATCATTGTTGTGAATAATTTGACTCTTGCATGTCCTAGGGTAAAAACACTAAGTCAGTTTTCAATGAATTACTCCTTCAGTGTATTAAATAGTGTCTTTTCTAACATTTCATTTCAAAAGGTGCCCAGTAAGTTCCCAAGGAGTCTTTTCCACTTGTATATGATCTGACTTAAATAATAGACTTTTTTTCTGCTCCCTGAACTATCACACTGAGAAAGGTTGTTAGTTTGTCCTTGTTGTTGTTATCGTTAGGTGCTGTTGAATCAGGTCAGACTCATAGGGGCCCTATGTACAACAGAAAAACACTTCCAACACTGTGCCATGCCCAGCACTATTGTCAGTGCTTCTCTGCTATTCATAAGGTTTTCTATGGATGATTGTTTCAGGAGTGGGCTGCCAGGTCCTTCTCCCAAGCCTACAGGACCATCCCATCCAAGGACCAAGCAGGCCTGACCCTGCTTAACTTCTGAGATCTGAGGGAATTGGATACTCCAGTTGTACAGCTACGCACTAGTTTATCTTTATACATCCCCAACTGGACCACAAGTGAGCTCTCTGGGTGTAGGACAGGGGAGGTGCCTGGAGCAGTGCCTGGCACAAGTGAGGATGAGATACATGAGGATGTATCTCAACTTGCCTCCCACTGGTGTTCTAGCCACCTTCCCCATGCCTATTCAAATCTTTGCCCATCTTTGAGGCCCAACTCAATTTCTCTAATGCCACAAAACTCTGGCACCCTAGTTGAGAGCAACTTTCCTTTTCAATTCTGGAATGCAATCATTTGCTCATTTGAACACATGTATGTGGAGCATGTTCTCTGTGCCAGGATATATAACATGGTGAATAAGACAGCCTCAGTCTGGAGAGAGACATCTAGCCAGTATTTTTAGCTGTACTGAACAACGTCACCCAGACACATCTTGCATTCCACACCTCGCCAAATCCAATGACCAGACGGCAACCTGACCTCTAAGTATCTCGCAGAAACTACCTGTGGTTGTTCTCCCCTTCTATTTGAGGTACTCTGTCCTCTTGGCTCTTCATGCTTCAGGTTTTCTTCCTACCTCTTAGGTTGTCTTGAGGTTCCTTCATTGCACCCTCCTCACTAATTGTCAGAATGCCTCAGAAAACATCCATCTATCAGCAAGGCCTGAGCTTTTCCTCCATAGGCACCATGACCTTCAATCCTCTTGACTATGAAATCGCAGCAGGTGCTAAGTGTTAATGTCCTCCTACTTGTGTGTTTCTTTTCTCCTGTCTTCTTTTCTTCACTCACCTTCTCTTTTCCTCCCTGCTCTCCTCTTCTTTACTTTCTATCTCATGTAGCAATCAGAGACACAGGGGTATCTTTTTGAAACTTAAATCACGTCATATCAATCACCTCAATCTCTTACTTTAAATCCTCAAATAGCTGCTTGTATGGGTTCACTATGACTACTATAACAAACTACTGCAAACAGTGGCCCAGACAACATAATTTTATTATCTTTAAGTTCTGGAGATCAGAATTCTGAAATGGGTTTCACTGGACCAAAAACAAGATGTAGTTAGTATTGTAATCCTTAGAAGCTTTGGGGGAGCATCAGTTCCTTTGCTTTTCCAGATTTCCTTTGTTCTTGTTCCCTTTCCCCATCTTCAACACCAGAAGCATAGCATCTTATAATCTCTCTCTGCTTCTGTCTTCACATTGCTTCTCTGTCTTCCTATTTCCATCTCATAAGAACCCTTATGATTATTCTAGGCCTACTTGGATAATCCAAGATAATGTCCTCACCTCAAGATCCTTAACTTAATCACATCTCCAAATCTCTTTTTACCATTGAAAGTAACATAGTCATGGGTTATAGAGTATAGGATGTGGATATCTTGCGGGGGACAAGTGGGGCACTATTCAGCCTAATACAACATTGCCCATCACAATTTTAATAAAATGCTAACTCTGCCATGACCTCAAGATCATACCTGACCTGACCCTGGCAATGTTCTCAGGCCTCCTCTGGTACCTCTGCTCTTGCTGGACATCCTTGTTCCCCTTCAAGTTGTTTGACCCGAAGGACTTTTTTCTAGCTGTTCCAAGAATGTGGGCTCTGGACCAAAAAAGGCCACTTTACTGGACCTATAACCTTGGCCAAGTGATTTAATCTCTATTTCCTTTTCTGTGCCTTAGTTTCCTTTTCTGTAAAATGGAGCTTGTAATGAATCTCCCCTATGGCATTGCTATAGATTAAATGAGTTAATGAATATAAGGGATTTAGAACAGTATCTAGCATATAAACAGTGTTCATCATTTACAACATAATGATCATTAATAATATATGTTTGCATAGATGACTCCTTCATTTAGCCATCAGTTCAAATACTACCTCTGCAGAGAAGCCTTCCGCCAATAATCCTAACTAAAATTAACCCTCTTGCTGAGTGTGTGTGTGTGCACCTCTGTCCCCCTCTGCCCTACCACTGTTTCTCCAGTATTGCTCTTTTATTCCCTTCATTTCCTTTATAGCATGTATTATTATCTGCAGTTATTTATTGTACATTATATTGACTTATTAATATACTATTATTTTGATTGGTCACCTTTGCCAAAATGAAGTCTTCATGCACACAGAGACTTTGTCTTTTGTTTGTTGGATCCCTACCATCCAAAATAGTGCATGTCATGTGAATGTACATTAAATATTTGTTGAGTGGATGAGTGAATGAATATTATATATTCCTCATTCTGGCTTTGATGCACCTAGACTGAGGCCTCTTCAGTGGCCTGCACAAAGCAGGATATTAGAGTCTAGTGGTTGATCAATATGTCAATGAGATTTAAAGCCTATTTTAAAGGTAAAGCCTCCAAGAAAGAAAGAAAGAAAGAGAGAGAGAGAGAGAGAGAGAGAGAGAGAGAGTGATTTTCCTTTATCTAGTCACTCAAAGATTGAAAAATAAGGGATCCCAAAGTTACATGCTAAAACAGAAGAGATTCAAATCAGGAGTCAAAGACATTGTTCTCCAACTTTGCCCTGTCCCCTACATACACAGCGGGATTTTTTTGTTTTTGTTTGTTTGCTTTTTTTGTTTGTTTGGGTTGGTCTTTGTTTTCCTTCTTTTTATCTTCCTTCCACTACTAAGAGGTTGAACCCAGGGCCTTACTGATGCTTTGCAAGTGCTCTATCACTGAGCTGCACTGCCAGTCCATTATTTACTTTTTTATTTTGAGTCAGGATCTAAGTTACACAGGCTGCCTCTGGCATTGAACTTGGTGATCCTTCTGCCTCCCGAGTTGCTGGGATCGTAGACACGTACCTCCACACCCAGCTACACAGTGGTTTTGGATAGTCATTTAGCAATGATGAGATCTATTGAAATGAAATGCCAAAAAGGATACTGTGGCAAGCTTGAAGTATACAGCTGAAATCCAGTTGCTGGGAAAACCCTCCAAAGCTCTGCCCACTCACTACTCTGTGTCTTCCCTTTGCAATGAAACCTGCAGCTCACATCTAGTCAGGTGGAAGCCTTCTTTGCTTTGCTCCCTGCTTCCATGTTGGCTGATGTTCATAGTAGACACAATCTGACTTCCTATGGTAATAACTGCTCTTCTCACTCCCATAAAGTGTGGCACTAGGATGACCATTGAACCCAGCATGTGGGCTTCAACATGGTACTCAGGGAAGGATCTTCCTCAATATCAACCTTGAAGTAGGAAAATATCTGCCTGCAGCACCATCAGCCCCTTAAATGAGTTAAGTGCAGCATTCTGCTATGGTGTGGATGTGGTTCACTCCTAACAAAACTCACATGAAGGTTAGTCCCTCACGTAATGGTATAGGAAGGTGGTGGGACCTTCAAGAGGTGGGGTCTGATGGAAGGTAATTGGGTCAAGGCTGCTGCCCTTGTGAAGAAATTATTGCTGGTCTCATAGAAAGAGTTAAATCTCAGGGTGGATTAGTTCCTATGAGAGTGAGTTGTTAGAAAAGAACAAGCTGGCTCCTCTCTCCTGTCTTGCTTCTTCTCTCACCATGTAACCTGTCATTTATGCACCTTTGCCATATGCTGTTATTCTCCATCAGTCCCTCACCAGAAGTCAATGCCATTGTCATGCAGAACTGTGACATTAATATACCTCTTTTATTTATAAAGTACCCAGTCTCAAGTATTCTATAAACAGACCAAGATCCCCTCCCTATACTTACAGCACCTGCCTACATACTGCTTGTACATGTCATTCCCTTACTCAAAACTCTTCATTTAGCCCCCAATTGCTTATAAAATAAAATCCAATTCCCTTAAAATAAGGAGTTGTGATTTAGTGGTTATACAGGTTCAGTTTTATAAGACACAAAAGTTCTGGAGATCTTTTATACAATATCAATATACTTGTATTTAGCACTACTGAATTATACACTTAGAAATGCTTGAGGTGATGAATTTTGTTATGTGTTTTTTACCATAATTAAAAATAAAAATATAGGGCCGGGTGCAGTGGCACATGCCTGCAATCCCAGCGGTTCGTGAGGCAGATGTAGGAGGATTGCAAGTTCAAGACCACAGGCAGTCTTCATAATTTAGCAAAACCATGTCTCAAAAAGTAAAAAAAAAAAAAAAAAAAAAAAAAAAAAAAAAAAAAAAAAAAAAAAAAAAAAAAAAAAAAAAAAAAAAAAAAAAAAAAAAAAAAAAAAAAAAAAAGGGCTGGGGATGAAGCTCAGTGGTATAGTACTTGCAAAAGCATGCAAGCATGAGGCCCTGGGTTCAACCTCCAGTACCGCATATATATATATATATATATATATATATATATATATATATATATATATGTATATTTATACATATATACATATATACATATATATTATACATATATATAAATAAATAATTTGATTTAATAAAGAGTCATTCTCCCATAATATGACCAAACTGGATCTTCTCTACCTTATTAGGCCTGCTTCCCACCTCTTCTCTCCTAGTTCTCCAGTTACTCTGCCTTTCTTTGTGTTCCACCAACTAACACACAAGATTCTTCCTGCCTTACACTCCCCGGTCAGGCCATTCCTTTACCTAGAGCACACCTCTGCAATTTACACTCAGCTACCTTCCACTCATTACTCATTCAAACTTTAGCTGACATGTCGTTTCTTGAGCCTTCAACCCCCAACTAGAGTGGATTGAGCCTGCGCTCTACATCCCCAAGGTTTTTCCTTCTTTGAGCATATCCTGGTATGAGAGTGTATGGAAGCTCATCACTGTGCCACATAGTGTGAAGAGCACATAGTGAAGGATACTAGAGAAATGGATGAATGGATGGGTGAACAGATGACTTATTGTAAGTCTCCTTTAACAACCCATTCTGAACCTATATAAACCCAGAAACGTAAAGTGTTTTTTTTTCAAATTGTCTGCCTAAGCCTACCATGTAAATTGGAATGCATATTACATAGAAGTATTATAATTTGATCTTTATCTGCCTCATTTCAATGTTTTGTTGTTGTTATTGTTATTTTTGAGGCAAGGTCTTACTCTAAAGTTGAGGCTTGCTGGGAACTCATTATGTAGCCAAAGATGGCCTTGAACTTATGATCCTCCTACTTCAGCTTTCTGAGTGCTGGGATTACAGCTGTATACCACCATGCCTGGCAGGTAAATTCTCAAGGGATTTTTGTTGTCTTTTGTTTTGTTTTTATTTGTTTTTGTTTTTGTTTTTTGTTTGTTTGTTTTTATTTCTGTACTGGGAGTCAAACCTAGGGACTTGCACATGTTAGGCAAGCACTCTACCACCAGTCTATATCCTGCACCCTGTTTCAGTTCAATTTACTCATTGCAGCTCCCAATCCTCAATTCCTATGACTGGGGTTTTGGTCAATAAGATCAACATGTAAGTTACCTCCATTTCTATATCCTTTAGCATTGGAGAGTTACTTTTCTTCCTTAAGTGTTTTGTGGAACTGGACTCGCCTTGTCCTCCTTCCAGCTCCCTCCAATTGAGGCTTTCAGCAATCACTGTGTTAGAACGCAAGCATCGGAATTTATTTGCACATTCCTAGCAAATGTGACAAGAAGCCACAGCCAAGACTCAAGTCTTGCTTGGTGTCCCAGCTTTAAGTGAAAAGTAGTGTATTAACCAGCCTAAGGCCAGATGCAGCTTCCGCATATTGGATTAGTCCCCAGTGTTACCCAACACCTTCCTAACCAACACACCATTTCATCAACTCCAAGGAGCTATAGATTATAAAATGTACCATTATTCTATATCCTCCAAGAAAGAAACAAAATGTTGTTGATTACAAAATTATGGGAGACAATTAATTGTAACCTATATACATAATTTTTTACATAATTTTGCCAATGTGAACAAGTGTGTATTGTGAGAATCAATGAAATACAGTATAAAAACTGGGAAATTTCACATAAAAATTCAGTTTCCAGTAAAACAATCAGATGACCTGGCAATATAGGAAAATTTTTCCTCAGGCAACAATACAATGAAATCTGAGGCTAAGGAAATGCAGCACTGCGTGATCTCACCTGTTGGCCATGCTCCCTCACCAGTGCACATCACTAAGTTGTTGTTTTGCTGGCCCCCTTGCCTCTGGGATTCTGGCTTTTGCCCAGCACATGGTGGGCTTGTGCTAACACTGCACACGATCTATACACCCAGGCCCCACACAAACCCTTCCACCCTTTGCTTTCACAAGTCCCTCCTGGCCTTCGTCAGAGCCTCCCAGTCACTCCCTCACTTATGCACCCCCTGCTTCTCTAGGTTTACCCTGATGGTTCTCAGCAGATGTGTCAAGGCCCTGAAAACAGCCATCAAGGTACCCAGGCAGAGTACTTTGGGCACAAAACGTTCCCTTTGCTTTACCCCAGCATAATGCACAAACTGTTGTTTTCCTGTGCACCATGATATGAAAAAGGATGACATGAAAAAGGAAGCACTGCCCCATGTTGAAGTGAAATTTGGGATCAGAAGATATGGGATCCACTGTGGGTGCTGATGCTTAGTAGCCGAGTCACATTTAATATTGTGGTACTCATATCTGAGTGGTCACTTCATGCCTCTCAACCTCAGTGTCTCCTCTAGAAAATTATGACTCATGATAATAATGACCCTGATACCATAGAATCTGCATGACAACATGAGTGATTCAAAGCACTAATGGCTTTGAAAATGTCACTTGTTTTGCTCCCTGTCTGGGAGCCAAGGTAAGACGACATTAAGCGGGGTAGGCATACACAGCGGCTGCATGGGAAAGCTTGCTCCCACCAGCCTTCTCAAGGGGCTTACAATCAAGTCCTGTGAACAGGCAGAGAGCCATCAGGATGACGAGAATAAACTCTGAGAAAATATCTGCCTCACATTGAGTCCATAAATAATTTTAACCAGAGAAGGGGCAGGTCATAAGCACAAGGACGGCATGGGTTGATAAGTGTCTCTGGAAATATGTTAATAAAAGAGAAGCAACTAAGCCTTGTATCAACAAAGGAAGCCTATGGAACAACAGTTGGCTTTTCTTTTTAATGAGATTTATGTAACTTTTTAAAAATGTGTTTCAGACTACTTGTTCAAATTCATGATGTACACCAACAGGATGAGTGTTTTTCTTAAAACCTTTGTTGCTGTCCCACAGCATCTGAGGTATGTAAGTTTACTTTTCAAATGGGCCTTTCCTGCCACTGTCTCCCCAAGTCCCCCTAGGCTAGCCATACCAAATGATTCAGACTCTACCTTCTATTTTAAACGGCAAAAATTAATAAACAAGAAAGCATGCAGTACTTTGATCAACCACAGAGTAATAATGTAAGCATGATAAATGCAAAGATGGCTGTCAGCATTTCTATTTATGTGTAACTACTGCTGTCGTCCTCTCCTTAATTATGCTCTTATTCACTGTGCACATGGAGCTGTCACTGTGGGTCTGGGTGTAACTGAGCCCAGGAGCCTCCAACCAGCATGAATACATGCCGCACGCCCAGTTGTTCTGTGCAACTTTTTGAATGAATTATTGGGGAGATTTAAAAATTCTTCAAAAATGTCACAATAATAACTATTTTATCTTTTTTATGCTATAATTATGATTTGGAGCTTTGCTTTCCTTATTTCATCCAGGCACACCACAACTCATGAATAAAATATGACAAGTTTGATAGCAGCCATTGGAGAGGGTTCATCCGTAACAGCAGACGTGCTCAGTGTACAAAGAGCTTTTGTATTTGCACAGTCTTTGTTTCTGGGATGAGCTTTTATCTAAAAGAAAGATCACGTGGATTATCCTATCTCACACACACACACACACACACACACACACACACACACACACACACGCCAACACCCTATAATTCCTGCCTTCAACACAACACCTAAAACCATGTTTACTTTGTCTTTTATTGAGGACCATTGTAAACAATTAGGGATCAAATCAAAAAAACCAAAGAGCATGCTGTACAAAACTGGCCTGAAAGAACTCAAACATTTGATTCAAAGAGACATGATCAGAACAATGAACTAACCCACAAAGTAGACAACTTGACATCTTAAAAACCATTCACATACTGGCGCCCACCTGGCAAGATATTTAAGGCATCCACAAAATTCTCTTTTGAGAAGTTTCTTTCCCCTCACAAAGCCTGCCAAGTCTCTTCTAAGTTTAAACTCTGGCAAGTCTTTCAAAGAAATAAATGTGAAAAGGAAAGGAAAGCAGTATGTGGCTCTGCAAAACTATCAGCATTTATCAAATGGCCCTAAGGATGTCAGACTTCAAGTTTTGAGGTTTCAATTTTTTAAAGAGAATCTATAAGCATCTTTTTCTATCATCACACATACAAAACTAACTAGCTCCCACATTTCCTTCCAAGTGCAATTTTTTTTCCCAGAGTTTGTTTCAAAACATGTAAGATCACAAAGACAAATTAATGTCAGTCCTTGAGTGAAATCTGAAGGGACTAAGTCAAGATTTAGATCTCCTGGACCGAGCAATTTGCCCAACTTCCAAAGCCGTAAGTTTGTTTTAAGGGAGCTTCACAAACAAATCTCAGATTAAGCTAAGATTGCAAAACATTCCTGACACTCCTCAAGAAAATGAACTCTGTTATCACCAGGAAAACTAAATGCAAAAGCTCAAACATATGTTGTTGTTTTCTTATATTTACTGTGCAGATGCCCAGTGATAACTATTTTTGAAAACTTCAGGTCTGTATTTTTTTTTCATATTTACCCAGGTATTCCAGGTGCTCTAAGATACCAAGTGGTCTTGAACTGCGATCCCTTCTATTCCTGGAACAAGTCTGAAGTTTAAGAGAATGGCTGCTATGTGGAGGTTGCAGTTTCTGAGATGAGTTCAGTCACACTATCTGACCTAATGTCCTCTAACAATAAACTGCACCTCGACATTGACTGACACTGCACACCAGGCAACCCAAAAGTGATTATGTGCAGATGCAAAATAAGATTATTCCTCCACCACTTCACACACCCCCACCCCGCCACATACTTGTATGCCAGACATGCTTGCAATTTGGACAGCAAGATGAGTCTGAATCTTTGGCAGATAAATAAGGCAGCAGCTTGAACACTCATGAAAAAGAGCTAATTTTTGTTCCCACAGGACAGTATACAATAGCAGCTTCTGGCACTCTGAGGAGCTGTTCATTTGGAGGTGCTGAGCTGAGCCTTCCTTCCATCAGACCCGATTTTTCAAAGGGGCCAAACGAGGCTGGGGAAATTGGCAATGGCATTTAAATCTTTAACAGATACTGTCAAATGAGATTAGGCACCAAACTTCATGTTTTCATAGTAAAAATAAACAAAGAACAAAGATAAAATGATTCCCACACCAGCCCCATATATACCTATATCCATGATTCTGGAAATCCTGAGAGATCTTGGAGAGAGTTTTTGTTTTAGGGACTTTTTTTTTTTTGCTATTATTTTTGTATTATTTTAATTGTATGTACTTCAATACACATGTATAGTGAGTAATGATTAGATCAGGATAATTGGTAGATCAGGATAATTGGTATATCACCTTAAACATTTATCATTTCTTTGTGTTGAGAACATTCAAAATCCTCTCCATTAGTATTTTGAAATATACAATCAGTTGTTGTCAAACATAGTTATCCTACCATGTCATAGACCATTAGAAGTTATTCCTCCCATCCAATTATATTCCTGTATCTGTTAACCATCAAGATCTTGGCAGGTTTTTTCATTCATTTATATTGTTGTTGTGTTGTTAGGTGCCCTCAGTTGGTGTCCGACTCATGGCGACATATGTACAACAGGTGAAACACTATTGTCAGTGTTTCTCTGCTATTCATAGGGTTTTCAATGGCAGACTGATTTTGGGGAGTGGGTTGCCAGGTCCTTCTCCCAATCATTTATATTAGTATATATTAATTTTACAAAATAATGGGCTTCATTATGACATTTTCATACAAGTTTATAATGTACTTTGGAAGATCTTGTTTTTAGGTCAAAGGATCCCAAATGTTAAATTTCAAGGTCTTACCTTATAGATCTGGAAGCCGACTTCTTATCACCCTGAGTCTTAATTGATCATTCACTCTCTCTGCTCTTCTGCCAGGCATTATCTTCCTTACTCTGTTTGCCTTCTTCTACCCACTCCTTTGAGGTTAGAGAAACTACAACACTCTATATTTTCCCCACCAAAAGTCTAGGGACTCAAAGTCAAGGGCATGATGCTAATCTGCATATGCCAGTACTAGTGTATATCCAAAATGTTCCTACTTCTAGTGGGTATATGCCAGCCACAACTCTATATGTGACTTATCAGTAGTAACCTACACATAGACTAAGTAGCAGAGAATTGAACCAGCCATACCAGTAGGGTCAACCAATGGATAAGTCAAACACACTTAAGAACAGCATTATAGCTGCATGCATTTCAACCTAAACCTTTCACTGATGACACAGAAAATGTTGTCTTTTCTCCATTCAAGTGTAGAATTTCTTTTCATTTGTGTAATAGAACGTGGTGGCTTGCTGAGCTGAAGCCCAAATGCTATAGTTATAGGCATCTTCCTTCCTCATTCCCCACGTGTGTCCTGGGACTTTTGTTTGGCACCTAAGGAGGGAGAAAGAGGCATTTCTCTTTTTTGTTTTGATCGCAGTTTTATGTAGGGAATGATGTCTGCTCCCTCTTCCCCAAACCCTGAGGCAGGATTTGAGCTTCTGAGTTAACAGGGATGAGAAGACATATGAGATGGAATGTTTCCTCAAGAAATTTTGTGGATTCTGGGCAAAGCAGGGATAATTAGGGTTCAGGAAACAAAGGATGAGTTAATTGGAAAAAGAATCTTTCTTTCACTTGGACCCAGGAACACTCTGCTCCCCAAGGAGCTGGGGTCCAGGCCAAAGTGGGGAAGATACTTGGATTCCTCAAAATCTACACCTCTAGGGGACTATCAAGCACAGCATCCTGTACGGAGGTGGGGATTGATAAGGCCTGGCAATGACAGTCCAGAAGCTTCCTGAACTGGCCAGAGAAGAATAGAAACAACAACCTCCCTAATGGTGGAGGGAGCCCCACAGTAAAGGGTGAGGTACCATTCAGAAAGAGCTGGGTTACTAAGATGTTGCACAGACAGTTAGAAGTTCCACTTGGGAAGAATGGAGCAAAGATAAATGGATATTTCATGGTTATTAACAATAATATGCAGTCTACAACCATACTACCCTGGCACCCAATCTCATCAAATTTTAGAAGCTAACCAAGGTTGGGCCTGGTTGGTACTTGGATGGGAGACCACCTGGGAATCCTGGGTACTGTAGCCTTCAGAGAATGACCCTGCAGCCCATTCCTGAAACAATCAGCCATCAAAAACCCTAGAAATAGCAGAGAAACACTGACAATAATGCCAAGCATGGCACAGTGTTAAGTAATGTTTTGCCTGTTGTACGCAGGGTCACTATGAGTCAGACCTGACTTGATGGCACCTTACAACAACAAACAGCAGCAGAAATAATGTGGTTCCATTGATATTCACCGGCTCTTAAACCCTGGAGATATATGGGGCCTCACATAAGCCATTAGCAACATTAAGTAGGAGCATCTAGGCATCAAGGCATTTCAATGTGTTTAGCTTCCATGTGGCGCACAGATATTCTGAATTATCAGAGATGCTAAGTCAGTCCTGCAGGCAAGCACCATGCCAAAGCTCTATGGAAAATTATAAGAAGAAAATAGTGAAACACCCTCAAATTTTGAATGTGAGGATCATAAAGGGAGGTAGGTCAATGTGAAAGATGAGTTTAAAGGCAATGAGAAGTACATTTAGTAAGAGAATGGGGAAAGAAGATGGAAGAAGACAGTATTTTTCCAGGCAGGTCCATATGTAAGACCCAGTTGTGCCACTTACTGGGTGCATAATTTTTCTGGGCTCAAGTTCCTTATTAATGAAATGGAAGAAAAGCTCCCCACCTCATAGAAAACCATGGCACATAGTACACTCAATAAAGATCAGTTTCTTCTCATCTTTCTCTTTTATTCTCCCAACCTACAAAATTCTTGCTGATTTTGACATACTTGTTACTTAGAAAATAAAAGGATAAAACACTTACTGATAGGACTCCCCAAAATTATCTTCAAGTGGGATGATTTTGACTCTAGAGGACATTTATCAAAATCTGGAGACATTTTTAATGGCCACAGTTTAGAGGTGCCTCTGGGCATCTGGCCTAGAGATTTAGCTCATTTGGTAGAGTGCTTGTTCCATGTGTTCTGAGGCTCTGGTTTTGATCCCCAGCACTGCAAAAATGGGAGAAGGACCTGGTAGCCTACTCCTGAAACAATCACCATTGAAAACCCTATGAATAGCAGAGAAGCACTGACATAGTGCATGGCATGGCACAGTGTCAGGAAGTGTTTTGTTCTCTTGTAGGTAGGGTTGCTATGAGTCAGACCCAACTCAACGGCACCTAACAACAAAACTGGCACCCAGTGGATAGAAGCCAAGCATGCTACTAATCATCCTACAATGCACAGGATGACACCCCATCACCACAACAAAGAATTATCCAGCCCCAAATGTCAAAAGTGCTGAAACTGAGAAACTTAGCCTTGGAGGACTTCTAACTCAATCTTCCATGAATTCAAGAATTCTCTTTATAGTCTCTCTAGGAGATAGCCTTTCTGGCCTTTCTCTGGATACTTCCAGACATAGGCACTCACTATCTCTCTTAGACCCTTTGCATCATTGGTCAGCTCTAAATCAAAACATTTGTCCTCAGATTAAATAAAAATCAGGAACTCTTAGCTATTGGTCCAACTTTTGCCCTTCCCCCTCCACAGAATAAATCTAAAACTTCTTGAGCTTGACAAGTATCCAGTTTATTTCAGTTTCTCAAGTGTGTAAGGCAGTGGAGAGAACCAAATAATGGTTAGAGTTTCTGCCCTCAGGAAGCTTATACCCTAGAAGAGATTATAGAAAGTAGAAAAAACCTGCAAAATAAGGCAGAATAAAGGTGGATTAAATATAATTGTTCTGGTGTGTGTGTGTGTGTGTGTGTGTGTGTGTGTGGTTTTTTTGGTTTTTGTTTTTTGTTTTGTTTTTTTTTTTAGACAGAGTCCTGCTATGTTCCCCAGGCTGGACTCAAATTCATGATCCTCCTGCCTCAGCCTCCAGAGTGCTGCAATTACAGGTGCATGCACCAGCTTTGATTAAATAGAAATTTAAGGAATATACTACATCCTTCAGGAGAAAGAACTCGACTCTAACTAAAGTCATCCAAGATAGGTCAAGAAGAGACATGTGACATATGAAGAACATTTAAAGAAGCTGAAACATAGGCAAGGACATCTCTGGATGTCAAGACACTGAGAGGATAGCCTGGAATAAGAACAGTGCAGTAACCACTCATGAGTCCTCAGCAGGCTTGTCAGAGCTCACAAGCAGGAAAGTGATGCAGTATGAGATGAGAAATGGAAGATGGGTTGGAGACAGATTCACAAATTCTTCAGGCCACATTCTATGGAAGGGAATATCAGGAGCCCTGTGGAAAGCTAGGGGTGGCCACAGCTTAAGGTATGCAATACAGAAGAGTAAGGTTCATGATGTTATAAGGAGATAGCAGGGCAAAGGTTGTTTGGAGTTTCAGGAAGGAGAGAGATGGGCATGGGCCACTGACAGAATTGTTTCCCCTCCAGATTCTTACGTTGAAGCCCCCATTGTGGTAGCATTTGGAAATAGAGATAATTAGTTTTAAATCCTTCAGGAGATAATTAGTTTTAAATGGGGTCTCAAAAATGGGCTCCTCATCATAGGATTAGTGCCCTTATAAGAAAACACCAGAGGGTGTGCCCCCTCTTTCTCTCTACCATGTGAAGACACATTAAGAAGATGGTCATCTATGAGCCCGGAAGAGGATCCCTACTGGGAATTGACCATGCTGGTATCCTGATCTTGGACTTCTAAGCCTCCTGAACCATGAGAAGTAAATATCTTTGATTTAAGCCACACAGTCTTTGTGATTTTTTATGGCAGCCTAAGCAGGCTGACACGTGTCAAGAGGAAAGAGATGACACATACCAAAACTTCAGGAAAGGAAATTGGCTCTCACAAAAGATTCTGGGGGTAAGATTCTGGCCTGACAGTTAGCTTTAGAGAAGAGGATCCTAGGGCCCTAGGAGGACAGGCCTAGAGAAGACAGGTGATGATAGGGTGAGATTCTGGAGTGAAAAAGAGCTTAGGAAGTTCATTTCAGATAAACTCAATTTTTAATAAAATAATAGCAAGATGATAATGTAAGAGAAAGACAAAGGGGCGGGACAAATAAGAAAAATGGAATGCTTTGGGAAAGCTGGTGAAAAGTAAAGAGTAGAAGGTTGAGATACACAGCACTGAGGGAAAACAGTAAGAGCCCCCCTGAGACTGGCTACTAGGAATTTGAAGGACTATAAGGGGTTGAGTCTCACCATGTCTACTGAGCATAGGTGCTGAGATTTATCCAAGGTTTGGGGTTACAGAAAGGCAGCAAGGAGAGGTCCCTCCATGCCCAGTGATGAGGCACAAAGATAAAACTGAGTGGATTGTTTGGGGGTGATGAAAAATTTTGGAAATAGTGATAATAGTTGCACAACAATGTAGATATTAATGCCTATGAATTATACACCTCCATGGTTAAAATAATAAGTTTTATTACTTAATTTTATTTGATTTTTTAACCCAAACCTGGTGGCACACACTTGTAATCCCAGCACTCAGGAAGCTGAGGCAGAAGGATCCTGAGTTCAAGGCCAGCCTGGGCTGTACAGTGAGTTTCAGTCCACCTTGAGCTATATGGTAAGACCCTGTCCCAAAAAACAAAACAAAACAAAATTTTAACTAGGTTGTTGTTGTTGTTGTTAGGTGCCGTCAAGTCGGCATCCGACTCATAGCGACCCTCATAGGGTTTTCAATGGCTGAGTGCTTCGGGATTGCCTTGGGAGTGGATTGCCAGGCCCTTCTCCCATTTTTGCTGTGCTGGGAATTGAACTCAGGACCTCAGAGACTGCAGCGCAGCGCTCTACCCGCTGAGCTAAATCCCAGCCCCTTAACTAGGTAGAAAGCAAAATTAAGCCCAGAAGAAAGAAAAGGAAAAAAGGGAGAAAGCAAAGAATTACAGATAAAAATACATGAGAGGAAAAGGAAAAAAAGAAGGTATGGTGGGTTTGAAGCTGCACGATCACACACAATACCTAGCTCTATCACCGCCATCACCTCACTCTTTTCTCTTCCATTTTAAACACTCTTTGTTTCCCCAATATACTAATGACACAGTGTTTATTTACCACACTCTGGTCCATCTTACTATTCTGACTTAATACAACGTGTGAATTTTCCTCATAAAATGGAATGCCCAGAACTGACCACAAGCTCCACTGTGCTACAGGCTGAGTCCTCAGTGAAATGGTTCTTAGCAAGGGCCATTTGTCCCCATTGCTCAGGGGATATCTGGCAATGTCTAGAGGTCTTTTTTGTCACCACATTGGGGGGATGCTATAGCACTGAGGGAGTGGAGGCCAGGGATGCTGCTAGAGCACAAAGCACAAGCAGCTTCCCCCAAAAAAAACAAAAAGAATTATCTGGACCAGAATGTCAATAACCCTGCTCTAGTGCAACTATTATCTCCCTTTATCACCCAGGATTTGGACATTATGTCCCTATTAAGGAGACCTAAGATTGACGGCATAGGCTTTTCTGGGTTATACTTAACTTGAGTCAATTAAAAACCTCAGGTCTTTTTCACAGGAACTGCTCTCAAGATCGGCTAGTACTTGTGCAGCTAAGGCGCTAGTCATTAGGAAGAACTTTGTATTAATCCCCATGAAATTTCATCCCATCAGTTTCGGTTCCTGGTTCTGGCCCATGGAGATATTTAGGAGCCTGTTCTCTCAGCAAGGGAGTGATTTCTCCCCATTGTTCATCATTTCCAGAGGCAGCTCCTGAACATGGGGTCGACCTCAGACAGGTCCCAGGCAGGGTGGGGGTCGTTACTGGTTTGTAGCATCAGGCTCAGCTAATTTCCTGCCTGCTTCAATCAAGGTGACGGTCTTTGAACAGTCCAGGTGAGAGACACCCTTTAGGTGAAAACGCCCCCACTGTCTTTCCTGCACACCCCACAGCCAGATAACACAGCTTCTTCCCTGCCCTATAGTAAAAGGGCAGCAAGAATAGCTGAGCTGTATCAGGCCAAAGATGTGTGTGTGGGTCTATGTGGCTTAGGATGGGGCAATTATTTCTCAAATACTCTTAGTATAATGGAAAATATTTGAACTGACTGAAATAACATTAAGAGTATTGTTCTTCTATTTTTATTAGCAAATCTACACAATCCTAAACTTTCCACTAAGCCTAAAAAGCAATCAAATTCACAGGCTGCCATTAAAGTTTCATGTTATGATGCATCCTCAAGTATAAATTTCCAAAATGACAAATCTGTAGAGAGAAAATTACAGAACTTAGATTCATTGTAATTTTGAAAAATTATTTTTTGTATTGCAATTATTTTGCTGCATCCATTGCAGCATTTTATTTTAATGTCAGTATAAGCCAATTATCTCTTCTTTAAAAAGGCTATCTTTTCATATAAGATCATGCCCTTCCATCTTTTTTTATATAAAATTCTTATCTTAATAAAATGTTGGTTAAATGGATAGATGGCAGTTAACATATTATTTACATTCTTACTTGATAAAAATAAAATGTTAAAGACTCTGTATTGCTGGATGCAGGGGCGCATGCCTGTAATCCCAGTAACTCAAGAGGCAGAGGCAGGAGGATTGCAAGTTCAAGACCAGAAGCAGTCTGTGTGATTTAGCGAGAGCCTGTCTCAAAATGTAAAAAACAATGGGCTGGAGGTGCAGCTCTGTGGTACAACACTTACAAAGTATGCATGCACAAGGCCCTAGGTTCAACCCCCAGTACTGCCAAGAGAGAGAGAGAGACAGAGACAGACTCTATATCATTTCCTGTATTTTTTCTATAACTTCACCAGGCAGCAAAACTCAAAATTCTAAGAGCAGCTTACCCACAGATTGATAAATACATTTGCATTGCAATGTCTTCATCCAGATCAGTAATGAGAAATGCCAACCTAGAAGGATTATGTAGAAAACCAGGTGGTATGGCCCTGGAGACCAACCTTCAAGTCAACACCAATTCATGTGTCAACACTCTTAGGGTATGTTTGCTCAGCCTACTAAAAATCCAACTAACTATATTATCAACAAACTTATATTTAACTGTCTTGTCCAAAGAATATCCACAGAGACTTTTAAAGGTCCCACTGAATTTTGCTAAGAAGAGACATTAAATTCATTTGTCAGCTAGATTGCAATGGATAAACTGGTCAAGAACTTAGAAGGACTTGGATTGTTATCTTTTTGTTTTTTGTTTTGTTCCCTACTAATCTTGAAAATTCCCCTTCTTACCATGACTCCCACCATATGAAGTGGGTGTTAACTACACCCCACATGTGTAAACATGTAACCTAGATCTGTCCAAACAGTATCACCCATCCTTCTGATCATAGCACAGTACTGGCTTAGAGATGAGAATATGCCCTGTGACAGGCTAATGAGACAAAGATCCACAATTTTTATTTTACTTATTGATAAAAATGAAGCATGTTTTGACTGCAGTTTCTGAGAGAACATAAGCCTGAGGTTTGAGGAACCATTCTGCTCCCAGGAAGATAACCCCCATGTGTCTGTCAGTTTGTCATGCTCTGGGGGCTGTGTTACTGTTACTGTGTTACATGTTACTGTGATGCTGAAATCTATGCCACCGGTATTTCAGATACCAACAGAGCCACTCATGGTGGACAGGTTGCAGCAGAGCTTCCAGATTAAGACAGATTAAGGCAGACTAAGGAGAAGGACATGGTAGCCCACTCTCAAAACAAATAGCCATTGAAAAATCTATGAATAGCAAGCCGAGAAGCATTGTCAAATACAGCTTCAGAAAATGAGCACCCCAGGCTAGAAACCATTCAAGAAATGACTAAGGAAGAGTTGCCTCCTCAAAGTAGAGTCAACCTTAATGACAGGAATGGAGTAAAGCACCTAGGACTTCCTTTTGCTGAGGTGGCATGACTCAAAATAAGAAGATACATACTGGCTGCAAAAATTGGCTCAAACATAAATCATATGCATGGCACAGTGTTGGGTAGTGTTTCATTCTGTTATAGTTAGAGTTGTTATGTTTCAGATCTGACTCAACAGCACCTAACAACAATGACATAGCTAGCCCCAAACACAGCAGAATGAAGAGATATCTAAAGACACAAATTGTAAGAAAATAAATGGTCAGAGCTAGAGTCAAAATGATTAATACAAGAGCACAAAGACCAAACTGAAATGATTCCACCTTCAAGGGTCCAAGAAGTCATGAGAGAAGGCAACATTTGAGTATATTCTTGAGCCACCTCCAGGGAGTGGATAATTTCTGTTCTAATATTCTCATCAGTTTAATTTTTAAATATCCAGAATTTTGCCAAGAAGAGATAAGACTATGAGGCTATACTACACTTTTGGGGACACACAATTTCTCCATAAAAAATAATAATATTTATCCAGCCCTCAGCACCTCCCTCAAGTTTCATGATTTTCCTAAGATTATTGGACAGAAAACTGAATATCAATACTAAGTTTCTTCTGTGTCTCTGTTTCCTAGGCTCAGGACTAAAACTTGTTCAAAGCATTTTCCATGTTAAAGCCAAATGAGGTTTAATTATCTCTTTATTGTCTTTGCTCCATACTATTCTGTTCTTTTAGGAAGAAAAATTGGATTAAAAGAGAATTGTCACTATGTCATCTCCTAGCCTTATAACTTCTATTTGATGCACAGTGCCCACTCCTTCCTTTTCTTCTAACTCAACACACCACACACAGTGATAAGATACTATAATCATGGTAATTTCTGGTACATGGGACATAGCTCTAAAATTTTTTATTTAAAGTACAACAACCTGGATGGAGAATAACTTTGTGGTTCCACTGGTTATAACTTTAACAGAAAAATTCTTTAGAAAGCTAGTTTTTCTTCATCACCTTTACATAAGATATTTATAAATTTTTGTCCTCACACAGTTCTTGCTGTTGAAATGGCTGTGCTCAAAGTTGACCAAAACAAGAGTTGGCAGAAGACCTTCTTTACAGATACAGAAAAAGCACTTCACAAAATGCACCATACATAATGATTTTTTTAAAAAACTCTCAGCAAACTAGGAATAGATGCCAACTTTTCATTCTGATATAGGGCATCTACAATAAAACCTACAGGTAGCACCATACTTAAAAATGAAACATTGAATGCTTTCTCACACAGATGGGAACAAAAATGTTCAGCATTTCTTCTATTCAGCATTGTATTGGAATACATAATCTGTGCAAAAAGGCAAGAAAAGGAATAAAAAGATAAACTATTAGGAAAAAAGTAAAACTGTAATTATTCAGAGATTATATGATTGCAAAGAAAGAAAACCTTATATAATCTGCCCCCCAAAAAAGCTTTCAGAATAAGTGGATTTAGCAAGATCTCAAAATAGTCAATATGTAAAAGCTAAATTATAACTATATAAAGTAGCAATAAGTAATTAAAAATTAAAATTAAATGGAGTACCAAATTAGCCTATGAATTGCAGAGAAGCATGAAAATAGTGCCAGGCATGGCATAGCACCAGGTAGTATTTTGTTCTGTTTTACACTGGGTTACTATGAGTTGGACCCAATGCAATGGCATCTAACAACAGCAACAAAAATCTATTATCAAAGAATAAATCCAGGGCTTGAGTATAGCTCAGTAGAGGGCCTGCCTAGCATGCATAAGGCCCTAGATTCAATCCCCAGCCCTGCAAATATAAATAAATAAATAAATAAATAAATAAATAAATAAATAAATCCAACAAAAGATGTGTAATGCCTCTATACTAAGAACTACAAAAAAAATTCTAGGAAAATTTAAAAGCCTAAGTTGATGGAGATATATACACTGATCCTGGATTGAGACATGGAAAACTCAGTATTTTTTAGATGTTCATTATCCCAAATTGATACATAAATTTAATGCAGTCAAAATCAGAATCTTAGTATAATTTTTTAAAGAAATTTACAGCTGATTCTAAAACAGAAATTAAAATGCATAGGACTTAGCCAAGCAATCATGAAGAAAAGAACAAAGTTGAAATTCTTATATGACCTATTTCAAGACTTACTATAAAACTGCAGTAATCAACGGAGTGTGATGTTAGCATAAGAATAAAGCTACAAGTCAGTGAAATAGAATGGAGAGTATAAAAATGGAGTCACACATGATATACTCAAGTGATTTTTGACAAAGTCACCAAGTCAATGAAATAGAGAAAGTCCTTTTAACAAATACTGGGGAAACACTGGGAAATCTGTATTTTAAAAAGTAACCTCATTCTCAATAAATCTCATACTACACAGAAAAATTCAAGATGCATCATTGGCTAAACCCCAAAAGCTGCACATCTTACTCATCCTGCATATCCACTTGCCAAACTACTAAAGAGAATAAACATAAAAATCAGTGAGTAGATGAAGAAAACAGGTCTAAAAAATTATCTAGAATATATCATGTAAATGAAACTACATACTTAATGTCCTTTATGTCAACATCCCACATGATGTCATGATAGAATCAGAAAAAGGCAGCATTTGATACCATTTGAAATTAAAAAAACATTATTTATTAACTGTCCGCTATGTGCCACATATTTTAACTCCTTACTACATACCTAAAAGGGGAAAGATAGTAATATCCCCACCTTATAGATTTAGAAGTCTAAGGTTAGAGTTGTGGGACAGTTCATGGTTTCTGTGAAACTGACTGGACTAAGGATTGCCTGGAAAACAGGTGAAGGATTATTTTGGGGTGTGCCTGTGAGGGTGTTTCCAGAGCAGATTGGTGTGTAAGTCAGTGGGCTGAGGAAGATGGGTTTTCAACGTGAGCAGTCACCATCGGATGGGCTATGGGCTAGGATAGAACAAAAAAGGCAATTTCCTCTCTTTCCTGGATGAAGGATACACTGTTCTGTTCTGCAACATCCCAGCTCTGGGTGCTTACATGAGTATCCCTCTCAAGTCTTAGGCTTTTGGCATCGGTTTAAGATCTACACCATTGGTTTCCCTGGTCCTGAGGCCTTCAGACTTGGATTGAGCCATGTTACCAGCATCCCAGAGTCTCCAGCTCACAAACTGCCTGTCATAGCACTCCTCAGCCTCTATCAGTCTGCAGAAGCCTTCCCCAATCCAGGAGACATGAATTCTAGTGGGGCTCCGCCACTGTCTGGCTCCTCAATGCCTTAGTGTCCTTGCCTGTTAAATATGATGAAATCTACTCCTCCTTGCCACACAGTCCCATGATGGGTTAAATAATTAGAGTTAGCAGACTTTAAACAAGTAAGATTTCCACTTTGCATGGAGGGCCAAGAATGCAGAAGCAGAAGGAACCCTGAGCTCAGACTCACGTGACCAAAATAAAAGTTCGTAATCCAGCCATTACTTCCCACATAGTATTAGATGGCTCATTGCCCTGTTTTGAGCCCCAATATCCTCATCTAGAAGAAGATGTCATTTTCCCAGGTCAGTAATTCTTCAGGTAGGGCCCACTTCCCAGTAGTAGGACATAAGAGTTCTCTTGATGGGCCTCAAACTTGACTAAAATAATGAAAGTCCTTTTATTAAGGCATGAGCAAATAGTGTTCTATTTCAAAATGTTATTTCTGTGTACAGCTAAGAGTTACTTGCTAGTAACCTACTAAATAGTTTACCATAGTTTGTTAAGAGTGTATTAAAGTTAATATACTTCCAGTTCACTCAGGATTCAAATACTTGGCAACACTGGATGCTCCTACTGCATATGAAGATGTGTAGATGGTTGGAAGGCCCACAATTTTCAGGAAAACACAGACACCAGTATCATTGCTATCTTCAGTTGATCGTGGCTTTCAGTTGCTATTATGACTGCTTATAAATTAATGTTAATAAGCTCCATAGTGGCCTATTTAGATTATGGTGGGACATTCAGTTAACCCTACCACATGTGGTTCTGTATATTGGATTCACAATGTTTGAGTACTATAATTTTCAATAGTTAGGTTTTAAGCCATATAAGAACTGGATGCCTGCAGCCATAGCACTGTGGCTTCTGATCCCGTTCAATCTTAGAAGCTAAGCAGGATCGGGCCTGGTTAGTACCTAGATGGGAGGCAGCCTGGGAACACCAGATACTATATGCTTGGGAGAAGGACCCAGCAACCCCCTCCTAAAAATTAATCCACCATTGAAAACCCTATGAATAGCAGAGAAGTACCGACAATAGTGTTTCACCTGTTGTGTAGGGTCACTATAAGTCAGATACCAACTCCACAGCACCTGACAACAACAACCACAACAAGAAGAACTGGACAGCTGGTCACATAGCATCTATGATGTGACAAGTTCTGTTCCAGCCTTCTATTCTGTCACTGGAATACTCTTATGAACAGCACAGAGTCCTGTCCTCCAAAACTGTACATTATAGTAGAGGATTACAGACAATAAACACAAGAACTAAACAAATAAGTGAGGTGATCCCAGGCATCAAAAAGTGTGATAGAAAAGATAAAACAGGGTACTGTGTTAGAGAGTGAATGAGGAATATTCAGCCAAGATGAACGGTCTTCTAAGACTTCTCCAAGGAGGTAAAATGTAAGTTAGGAAATGAATAATGAGAGGCAGGCTTGCAAAATTGCAAAAATGTGGATGAACTGCATTCCGGCCAGATAGAATAGAAAGGAAATCAGTTTGTGAGGCAGGAACAACCTTGGAGTATACGGTGACTTGAATAGTCATTCAGCAAATGTATTATCCTCCTCCTCCCACTGTGGGCAGAACATACTCCCCTGCCCATGTTTCTGAGCTTTGCCATATGACTTTGCTTTGGCCAACTGAGTATAATAAGCAGATGTGATATAAGCAATGGCTACAAGACTGCCTATGCAATAGAGCTGTTCTTGTGGGTACTGCCTTGCCAGGAAAAGAGCCCGCCCTGAAATGACAACACATGGATCAAATTTGACCATAAATTACTGTGAATAGCCAGGCCCAATTGTATTTTCAAGTTGAAGCAGAACCTCCCAGTCAAGCTCAGCCTAGACTAGCTGATAGAGTCAGCTTGCAGTCCTTCGAGAGAACAAATGCTTATTACATGCTGATTTTTTGATAGTTTATTATAGAGAAATTGCTGACTGATACATGTTCAGACATACAGAAGACTGTGGTGTGACTACAGTGAGCAAGAAAAATAGGTAACAATATCAATGAGATAGGAAGGAGCCAGATAAGAAAAAGCTTTGTAAGTAAGGTCTTCAGTTTCAACTTCATTGTAAGTATATTAGTAAGCCAAAGGAGAGTTTTAAGCAAACATGTAACATCATATGACTGTCATATATAGATTAATTTGTTGTTGTTGTTGTTAGGGACCATTGAATAGTGTGCAACTCATAGTGACCCTCATAGGGTTTTAAATGGCTGATTGTTTAGGGATTGCCTCAGGAGTGGATTGCCACATCCTTCTCTCATTTTTGAGGTGCTGGGAATTAAACCTGGTATCTCAGAGACTGCAGAGCAGCACTCTATAGATTAATACAGATTAAAGAGGTTCAAAAATGGAGAATGAGATGCCAGTTAGTAGGTTATTGTTATATTCCAAAAGAAACAATAGTAGCTTGGAGTATAATTGTAGACATGTAAATGCCAAGACATGATCTAATTCAAGATATATTTATTTTGGAAGCTGTAAGTTGGTCCAACCACTGTGGAAATCAATATGGAGGTATCTCAAAAAACTAAAAATTGATCTACCATATGACCCAGCTATAACAATATTGGGAATTCACCCAAAAGGAGATGTGTCATCATACCACAGAGACACCTGCATCTCCATGTTTGATGCAGCACTTTTCACAATAGCAAGGATATGGAATCAACCAAAGTGCCTATCAACAGAAGAATGGATAAAACAACTATTGTACATACACAATGGAATACTACCCAGCAATCAAAAAAAAATGAAATAATGCCATTCACAGCAAAATCGATGGAATTAGAGAAAATTATTTTAAGTGAATGAACAGAAGCTCAGAAAGAGAAACACCACATGTTCTCATTCATATGTGGGAGCTGAATCAAAATTATAAGAAGGAAAAAATCCTATACAAAGTTCAGATCATACTAAAAGAAAAAAAAGCTAAGAAGGGTATTATAAATGGTCTAGAAAATGCATGTAATAGTTCTGACAAGGTAAAAAGAAAGTTCACTACAGAAAAAGTTTCTATCTTAAACAGAACTGGAACCCAAGGATATATAGAAAAATATTACCATAAAAAGATAAGTAAATGGAAGAGAAGTCTTTGATGGGGGGCGTGGAAAGGGTGGAGGAAGCACACAAGAAGGTAGGGGGAACTTATATGTATAATGTACAACAAAATGCATATATGGAAATGTCACAATGAAAAGTATGTCAGAATGAATCACATTAAGGTGTACATTAAAAATTTCCAATAAAAAAAAGAAAAAAAGAAAATTAAGAGTGCCAGTCTACTGAGATCCCAAGCACTTGAGATACCATTACTCAAAGTGGAAGGGACAAGGCTCAAGGGAAGACAATGACTTGAGATTCCTCCTGGTTTCAAAGGCAACAGCAGCAAAGAAAGGGACCAAATGGTCACCTGCAGGGAGACAGGTAGAATTACTACTGCATGAATGGATCAGTGATGACTGAATGAATGCGACAGTAGATATGGATAATATATGGCACTGTTAAAGGGTAAGAGTGTCCTCCCAAGGATGGGGAAATGATATAACTAAATTTACTTCTAAGGGTAAATTATAAAACCCATAGGAAGCAAATAAAATCAAAATTATTCAAAGCTATTTTAAATTTTTAAAAAAGATATATTTTGGTGATAGGGAAGATACTAATTAGTGGACAGGGTTAGGGATGTAAAGATACGAGTGCTCAAGGAGGGCCCCTAGGATTGGGCCTGAGAAACTAAATAGATGATGGAGTTATTTACTAAGATGAGGAAGGCCAGGGATTAAAGCAAGATGTAGAGTCAGAAATTGGAGAAAGTGAGTAATTCTTGCATCTAATGTTTGAGATGATAGCTAGGCACTTACATACTCAATTCTTCATTTCAAGGAAGTGATATAGGCCAGAAATATAAATTGAGTGTCAATAGTACATAAATGATATTTCAAGCCATGAGACCAGAAAATACTACCTGAAGAAGGAGAGAAAATAAGATTTCTGAGACAGAGCTCAAGGCAATATTTGGAGGTATAAGAAGTGAAGACCAGCTAACAAAAGTCAAAGGGAAATATAGGTCTGTGAGGCAAAAGGAAAAGCAGGCAAGGATGGTAGCAGGAAATCTACAGAAAAATCATGGCGCAAATTTGGGTAACTGCTAAGATTTAACTAATTATGAAAGATAAAGTGAATAGTAAAATCTCATTTTATGACAATTCACCTCCAGAAAGAGGATAAGTTTGGCAGGTGGGCCATATTCTTGTACTCTGTATAAGTGTGTTCTAGTAAGAAAAGTTTTGTTGTTGTTGTTAGGTGCCATCCAGTCAGGTCCAACTCATAGCGACCCTATATACAACAGAATGAAACACTTCCCAACACTGTGCCATGCCCAGCAGCCTGTCAGTGCTTCTCTGCTCTTCATAGGGTTTTCAATGGCTGATTGTTTTGGGATTGTTTTCAGGAGTGGGCTACCAGGCCCTTCTCTGAAGAAAAGTTTTAGAAACACTTATTTAATGTTTTCAACAGCCCCTTTGATCTCTGTAGCATCTTTGACTATTGACTGGTTAAGAAACTACATTCACTCAGCATAGATCAGCTAGTATGCATATCAGTTGGAGATGCACACATACAACCATTCTAGGTAGAAAAAAACAGAATACAAAATAAGAGCTTCCCCCCAAACACACCTCTTCCTCCACCACAAAGAAGCTCTGCCATGGTTGTGGGATACTAAGGAAGAGAAAGTAGAGTTTTCAGTATGCCATGGAAGAAGATAAAGTCTACATTCATGCAAGCCAAGATTCCTGAGTCTAAAGGAAAGGCACTGTTGTGTTTGCTCCTTCTGGAAGGAAGCATTTCCTTCTTGGATTACATCCACTAATTCTTCAAACTCCTTTCTTTTCTTGTAACCACTAAGGAAAGACATGACACAGGACCTCCTCTAGCATAGGGAAATGTATCCTTCACAGCTGTTCACCAGACAAGGGCCAGGCTGATTCCTAGAAAGAAAGTCTCACCTTGGAAAAAGAAGTCTACCAAGTCCACACCAATGGAGGAATTCACCAGAATTGAACCAAATTGAACCAAATTGAACCAATTGAACCAAAGCCACAGCTAATAATAAAAATACTACTTTGGAGCCAGGCATGGTGGCACACACCTAGAATCCCAACACTCAGGAGGCTGAGTAGGGAGATCACTAGTTCAAGGCTAGCCTAGGTTACATAGTAAGAGCCTGTCCAAAAAAAAAAAATTTTTTTTTAAAGATACTCATCTACTTTGTAGGCTCCTTGTCTTTTGTTGCTCAAAGTGTAGTCCATGAATTGGCAGCATCAATTTCTTCTGGGAATTTGTTATAAATGCAGAATCCCTAATCTACTTAATTAGAATCCACATTAGCAAAATCTCCAGAAGTTTCAAATATACATTAAAGCTTGAGAGCCATGTCTCCAGCATATTTTCCCTTGGGACTTTTCAGAAAGGAGTGGCTAATTCAGTAGAGAAGTATATATTCTTCATTTTCTTGGTCAAATACCCTATCTTATTTCCATGAACTCTGGGACTTGAGAGAAGTTTATACAAGACATGGAGTGTTCCATCACAGAACTAAATTAGGTGAGGTTGAGCAGCTCAGCTACATTTTATTTGAGGTACCTACCAACACCAGCTCAGTTGATAGAATACTGCTCTGCACTTTCCAAGGACCCAGGTTCTACCCCCACCACCACAAAAATAGGAGGATGTCACAGTCCACTCCTGAAACAATCAGCCATTGAAAACTCTGTGAGGGTCGCTATGAGTGCATATGACACAATTCTACTTGCTGAAAGTGAAGAGGATTGGAAACATTTACTGATGATCAAAGAACACAGCCTTCAGTATGGATTGTACCTCAACAGCAACAACAACAAAAAAAATCCTTACAACTGGGTCATTAAGCAACTTCATGATAAATGGAGAAAAGATTGAGGTTGTCCAAGAGTTTGTTTTACTTGGTTCTATAATCAACACCCATGGAAGCAGCAGTCAAGAAATAAAAAGACACATTGCATTGGGAAAAGCTGCTGCAAAAGACCTCTTTAAAGTGTTGAAAAGTAAAGATGTCACATTGAAGATGAAGGTGCACCTGATTCATGCCATGGTATTTTCAGTTTCATCATATGGTTATAGAAGCTGGATATTGAATAAAGGAGACAAGAGAATTGATCCTTTTAAATTATGGTGTTGGAGATGAATGTGGAGTATACCATGGACTGCCAAGAGAACCAAAAGATCCATCCTAGAAGAAGTACAACCAGAGATTCCTTGGAAGCAAGGATGGCTAGATCCTGTCTTATATATTTTGGACATGTTATTAGGAGGGACCAATCCCTGCAAAACGACATCATGTTTGGGAGAGTGACAGGTGAATGAAAAAAAGAAGGCCCTCAATTAGATGGATTGACACAGTGACTGCAACAATTGGCTTGTTGTGCACAGACTTGCTATGAGTCAGAACTGACTTGACAGCACTTAACAATAAAACAACAACCTATTGACACCAGTAATCACTCTCTAAGGAAGCCCTTATCTCCAGAAAGTTCTTAGGAATATTAGCAGAGATGAAATGAAAATTCCTGATGGTCTTGGTGGCCTGAGAGGGAGAATTTTAAGAAGCTTCTCTCCCTTTTCATCCTAAACAAGGATATTAATAAATTTTAATTATGCTTAGGGACTTCAGAGATCTGCAAGTTAATTCAATCACAGTGGGAAGATGGTGTTATCTGTGAACTGTTAGGAATAGGAAACATTTTGCTAGGTGATGCGATGTGACACTTCCTAAATTGAGATGGAAGAAAAGCCAAATGTCAGTAGTACAAGTATAGAGTCTAGGAGTGAAAGATGAAGGTCTGCATCTGGAATGCTGACAAAGAACCAGACTTGCCTCCAGGCAAAGGGAAAAGCACCATGGGGCAGCAAGAAGGCTCTTGGAGTTAACGTGCACAGAAAGCTGCACTTTTGGCTGTGGAATGAAAACATCAGAAATCCAGGCAGCATTAGAATCATCATAAAAAGCAGTTTGGGTCTTAAAGTCAAAACAGGAAGCACAGGAAAGAGAAAGAAGAAAAAGGGAAGGGGAAACTCAGAGCAAGTAAACTGTATTAGGCCTAAAGGTGGCAGGGAAGAAACTAAAGAAGCATACTGAAGCCATTTTTTAAAAAATTAAACCTGCAGAAAGGAGGAAGGGAATGCTAGCAGGAATTGAAAAAACATTAGAAAAATAGATTCAAGTTCTTTTTCTGCAAGAAAATAGGTACTAGACAAAGAATATTCCTTATATCACTGAAATAGAATGTAAGTAAAGCCTGCAGAAACCAGATGCCAAAAGCCAAAGCTGGCTTGTGCTGCAAACTGGGCACCAGCAACTCTGAGAATCCATGAAGGGGATTCTCCAGCAGTGTTTAAGGAATTCCAAGGCCATAGTAGCCATGGGAGGTGCTGTGCTTTAAATGGCATCACATGGCTAAGAAAGCTTCAGTCAATGATAACCTGTCAAAATGGCCCCAGCTGGGAGATGTTGGGTATAGTTTCCATGAACGTGCACAGGTTGGGCTGGGTGTGGTGGTGCATGCCTATAGTGCCTGTATTCTGAAGGCTGAGGTAGGAGGATCATCACAAGTTTGAGTTACACAGAGTTACACAGAGTTACACAGAGAATTCCTGAGTTACACAGAGAATTCCAGGCCAGCCTTGGCTACACAATGAGATTCTGTCTCAAAAAAATAAATAGTGCACAACTCTATTTCCTAAGTTAAAAATGTAAGTAATCAGGAAAGTAGAAATTTTTGTGGAACCAGGCAGGCTAGGACAAGAATACAAAGGAAAACATACATCCGTATGTCTAAATATTTAAAGATGTAGAAAAAAATCAAGCTAACAATCTGTTCAAAATGTTCTATTTTCTTACTTTTATGGCAAAATTGAAAATATTATAAAGTGGTGGGTTTTTGTTTTATTTTATTTTGTTTTAGACAGGGTCTTGCTATGTAGACCAAGCTGGCCTCAAACTGGCTATGTAGCCCAGGGTGGCCTGGAACTGACAACCCTCCTGCCTCAGCCTACTGAGTGCTGGAATTACAGGCATGTACCACCACACCCAGCTTATGTTTTTTCCTGTACATCCATATCTATGATAAAGTTCAATTTATAAATATAGCTTAGTAAGATATTTACAACAATAACTAAAAATAAAATAGAACAATTATAATAATATATGATAATAAAAGTTACATGCATGTGGTCTATCTCTCCAAATATCTTAATTCCTCCTTGCACCTTAGACAATGAGGAATTATTTTCAGACCACAGGTAACCCCAGAAAGTAAAACCACAGAAAAAGAGAAACTCCTATACTTCTCTAAGTACAGCTGTCTTAATTGAGCAACATTTCTTCATAGAAGACTTTCTTGACGAAGGAAACCACATATTGATCAACATTCTGATATGTTTTCCTTATCTCTTTGTGGACCAGCACTGAGCAGTAATTATCTAAGGAATTAAAAAATAATGTGTAACTGTGTTAAAATAAACAAACAAATAAATAAATATTTGTTGAACCCATAGTTCACTCCCTGAGTCTTCTTCCCAGTATAATGCTGGTACTTGAAAATGAAATGTATCTGGATTACTGCCTTTCTTTTGTTGTCTTTTTCTGTAGTAATCCCTTAAAATCTGCCTCTCTAGATCATTTTAGTTGTCCAGACCATTTCACAACTTCCTTTCTCTTTCCATGCCCCACTGTCCATCAACCACTGCTTTTTGGTAGCCTTGCAGAAAGTGAGGAGAGGTCACTTCCTGTCTCTGTGCCCAGTGGATGGCTGGATGGCTGGGTGGTAGGTAGGACATCCATTAATAGAACTGGCAATTACTCAACTGAATCCCACCCAAATCCCATGCACTCAATTAAGCAAAGGCCCCCAGCACTTTCATATTACAACAGTTCTAAGAAGGCACTGTCAAGAGAATAACAGAAATAGCAAAGCACTTTTACCATGGAGCAGCTCCCATTCTCTCCCTCAGCAGAAAATGTAAATACAGGCAGACAAGCAGCTGGGTTATTATCTGCTGGGAATGTTTAAAGAGCTACAAAGCACAGCAGGAAGCCAAGAGACAGCATTCATTTATGTTGAGCATTTGGTTCCCAAGAAGCAACCTGACAATGTGGCAATGGGTCCTGCCCATCACCAAATACAGCACTGAGGACACAGTGATATTGATGGACCATAAGTTCACTTTTACCCAAGGGCTCTCTCCTCTGCAGGTCTCACCAGGCAATGTCAGAGGGCCCTAGAAGATGCTGCTAAGCCACTGCCATCTCAAGGCTCTCTGCTCATCCAGTGGCCTTGCTCCCTGCTCTTTGTCAGGTAGCATATCCAATGGAGCTATGTTATCCGGTACAGGAGCAAATACAGTGTGACTACTGAGCACTTGAAATATGGCTAATGCAACTGAATTTTTAATTTTATTTATTTTAACATTAATATAAATTTTAAAAACCACACAGGACTTATAGCAGGTGTACTGGACAGCACAGCTCTAAGGTGCTAAAAGAGCTCTACCTACACCTTTGCCTCAATTTCCAGTTCCTCAGTGACTTGTCCTTCCGATAGGAGCCACATTTTCAGAGAATACACTGACTTAAGCAGAGTCTGGTTCTATTTCCTGGGGTTAAAGGCCAGGTTCATGGTCACCTCCAAGGAATACACAAATAAGCCCCATATTTCACATCTCCACAGCACTTAACTAGTTTACAAAGGTCTTCCCCACACATCACCCAATACCCTAGGAAATAGGTATTATTTCTCCCACCTCACCAGTGGGGTCATGGTCCAAGGTCACGAAGCTGGTTGTAGTCCAGTTGGAACTCAAATCCAGGTCCAAGTCTATAGCTCAGGCTATTATTCAATTTTACCGGAGAAAAATTAAAAAAAGAAAAAGCCTCTTGGAAAACATCAACTGATCTTAGCTGAATGTAAGCAGTAAAGTGACCCAGATTTTGATTCCACAGCAGCTCAGACCCGTCTCTCTCAGGACCTTATGTCTAAGCTGAAAAGCTTAAAATCATCAGTGATTCCCCATCATCTGCACTCTCTCTGCCCCAGAAATCCAGCGACCTGACAGCACCTCAGGGCCTTGCCCATTCATTCATTCAGCCCTGAGCACTGCCCTTCTGAGTGCCAGGCTCCTTATGAGGCACCACATCTGGGCCCAGAATGCTTCCTGCCTGCTTCTCAACCTAACGGAAAGACCTGACCCTCTGCTAAGGCTCAGAGCATCCTTTTCCTGGATGCTTTCCTGGAAAACACATACACGGGCACACAAATGTGCATGCACACTCGTGCACACACACACACCCTGCGACTTTAAGCAGAATTATCAATAGTGGCCTTGCAGTCCTCTGTATTCCACTTTCTCACCCTGTATCATAGATGTTACTCCTCCTCTGCTATGCAACAGGGGGCTTTTCATTAGATTTATTTAACAAATACTATACTAATTACTAGGATGCAACCCTGACCTGCCTTGTCCCTGCCCACTGAGTGCACAGAGAGCACCTGAGAGACAGGCTGTATCACACTGCATTATTTTATTTGCTTCCATTTCACACATTCTCACCTCCAGATTCCACTCTCCTTGCTGTCAGTTCATGACCTCACTTGTTATTTCACTGAGGAAAGAAAAAAAAAAAAACCTAGCTCATCTTTGCAACTTCAGATCCCCTGACCTCATGGACCTGTATTCATTATCCTCTGCCTTCCCTCCTAATGCCAAGGACCAGCTGGCCCTGTTCCTGAGATCAGTCCCTCTACTTACACATGGGATGCCAGCCTCTCTCACCTATTCAAAGACTTCTTTCCTGCTATTAGCTTCCTTCTCTCACTTTTTACAGTCTCTACTACATTATCCCTAACCTATGCTCTAATATCACCTATCTTTAAAAAACTCCTTAGATCACAAGTTACCGTCTAGCTGCTGCCCCCTTTCACCATTTGTCTTTCTAAAAATCTCACAAAACAGCTGCTTATATTTTATCTCTGCATTTTTACATTCCTTTCTCAATTAGACTTACTGTAAACAAGCAGCCATAGCACTGTGGCATCTGATCCTGTCAGATCTCAGAAGCTAAGCAGGGTTGGGCCTGGTTAGTACTTGGATGGGAGACCATCTGGGAACACCAGGTGCTGTAGGCTTGGGAGAAGGACCCGGCAACCCACTCCCAAAATTCAGTCCACCATTGAAAACCCTATGAATAGCAGAGAAGCACTGACAGTAGTGTTTCACCTGTTGTATGTAAGGTCACTATAAGTCGGACACTGACTCAATGGCACCTAACAACAATAAACGACAAACAAGCTATCCTACTGACCACTCAATTGAAACTGTTCTAGCCAAGGGTAAAATAAGAACCTCATCTTGCCAAATCCACTGGACAATTTTAGGTCCTCATCTCCCTCAACCCTCAGTAGCATATGACCCAACTGCCTACCACCTTTTTCTTAAATGCTTGATATCCATTGCAAAACACTCCCCAAGATTTCCCCTTAAATTGCAGATTGGTTCTTTTCATTCACCTTTGCTGGCTCTATCTCTTCTTGATTCTCATTACTGGAGAGCTGGAGATCAGTCTTCTCCAACACTCAGTCTCCAACACATACTTGAGTTTGGACCAGAATCAGCTGGAGGGCTTATAAAAGCACAGATGGTTAGACCTAGCCACAAGAGGTTCTGATTCAGCTGGTCTAGGGAGAAGCCTGATAATTTGAATTCCTAACAACTCACCAGGTGATATTGCTCATGTTGCTGGTCCAAGAACCATTTTGAAAGCTGCTTCCCAAAATGACATCATTCCCTTAGCCACAAATACCACATTGATACCAATGACACCCAGAAAAGCACCTCTCTCCTTACCTATTGACTTGTGAAAGCCCATGCTTTCTTCATGTCTCCTTGCAGATATCTGATAGGTTCCTCAAACCTAACATTACTGAATATAACTGAGTGATACAGCATTTCCCCGGGTCTTTCCAATGGAAGTATTGAGGAAACAGTCTTGACTCCACAAGATCCTCTATACCTTGCACCCAACCCATCACAAATCCTGTTGTCAGTGCTTAAGAATTAAAACTCAAACTTGAATGCTTCCCCTGACCTCCTCTATGACAATCCTCATCAAAGCATCTTGTCACCTGGATTCCTGCAGCTATTCTCCTATCTGATCTCTCTGGTTGCTTGCAGGGCTTTCCACATTCTATCCTCTACAGAGCAGCCAGTCATATTTCAAAGATGAAAATCATATATGATTCCCCTCTCAACTCCTCCAACTCATCCCCACCAATGGAAAATAAAACCCAAACTCCTTCCCATACCCTCCAAGGTTCTGTTTACCTCTCTGACCTGAGCTCCTTCTATTATTCTCACCTTCTCCTCTTTAATCACTCACATGTACTAGATTTTTCTCAAATTTTCCAGGCTTTGAAGGTTTGTATTTGCTGTTCCATCTATCCAGAATATTCTTCCCTTTAGTTAGGACATGGCTTCTTCTATCACTTTAGCCAAGTCACTAATACCAATTCTTCTTGAGACTTTTCCTAAGTACTTAATTAAAAAAAAAAGCCTACCCTCTGTCACCTGTACTCTGTTACCTTCCTTTATTTTTCTTTATAGCATTTATCACTACTGAGCCTTATTTATTTCTGTACCAATTAATTGGCTGATTCCACTGGAGTGTGAACTTCATGAGGGTGAAGGTTATCCCCTTCCTTGCCATATTCCCATTATCTAGGCCAATCACTAGTAAATAATAGACACTAAAAATTTTGTCAGTTGATGAAATAAATGAATCGCCTTTGTCTCTATTCAAAATTATCTTGTAACTTGTTTATGTGCATTATCTTTCTCTTCTAGTTGTATACAAGTGTCATGAGGGAATTTGCTCTCTTATTCATTTTTATAGCCTCAACAACTGGTTTGTTACAGGCATGTGATAACCACTCAACAAACAGAAGAGGAAAAATAAACTTCCACATAGCACCTGTTCATTACTAGGGCCCATTTTTCTTTTCTTGTCTCACATCCTCCCGCCCCTTCTGGCTGTTTCCAGCCTTTCCTGGCCTAATCTCTTTATCTGAGTTTTTTCTAGGCATGCTCCAGTTTGAAATCAGACCACACTCTGAACTTACAGCCATTCTGGAGAACCTCCCAAGCACAGATAGGCTAATTGCTACTGCTGATCCAATCCTTGATCTGCATCAAGTTATAGTTACTTCCCAGAGGCAAATACATCAAGCCAAGTGCCCATGGGAGTTAAACCACAACAGGAAGTTCCAGAGGCATTAGAAGGAATGTGCCCTTCTAACAGGTATTGAGCAGAGCCAATAACTCCCTGAAACCTAGGGAAGGAAGATGGGAGGAGGGAGATGGCAAAGGGGAAAAGAAAGGAACAAGCTAACACTTTCGGATACTAACACTGCAGCAGACACTTTGATTCATATTATCTCATTTAGATATGACTATCTTTATTTTATAGATGAAGAAACCGAGACTTGGAGCATTTAAGTAGTTTGTTTAAACTTTCCCACCTGGCAAATAAGCTAAGGTTTGAAACAAGTTGATTGCAAAATCTACAAGTGTTAGGGACTGGTCTTTGCATTCTCTACTATATCTATGCACTTAGAATAGGGCTTGGCATTCCAACAAATGTCTTATGAACAGAACTAATAAATGGATTCAAGACTAAGAAATATCAAATCCCATATGCCTATTATGCAAAGCTTTTCATAGCCAAGTGCCAATCTACCTTTCCCATCTTCCCCCCCCCCCCGCTTACTCTCATACGAACTTGTTACCCCAGCCAAATTGGTCTCTATACCATCTCTGAACAGTGTGTTCCCCCTGCCTCCTGTGCCTTCCTTCACCCCTGAGCTTGAACCAATCCTACTCATTCCTCCACACTTGCTCCAAATTCTCCTAAGTTATGCTAGCCCCAAAGATCCTTGAATTCTCTGACTTCTAACAACTCTCACCACCTGAAGTCAGTTGGGAACACCAGTAATGCCCTGAAGGGCTCACTAGCTTTCCACACACACCCATGTTTCATCCCCAGCTAGTTATCTTAGCAGCAAAACTATAGTAAGACCCTAAAACTATTAATGCAAAATAAACAGAAAAAATTCAAGTGATAAAGGAAACCGAGGACAATAAGCCTGTGGGCTCCTCCAGAGATGATTCATACCTTGTAAACACATTCATTAAAACCAGTCTCCCTATAATACCCACAACACACCAATCACTGCTCTGAAGCTGGGCCTGGTCCTGCCCACCCACAGCGGCTCCCACTTTAGTTGTGGAAATGGTCGAGAAAGAGATAATTGAAATATACGACTATGAGTATTGACAGAGAGAGCTCTAAGAAGTCATCCATGCTAAGATGCAGCCTTATTTTTTATAAAAGCTTTAGAGATAAGAAAATCTACCTTCAGTGATTATATGTATACATCATCTGTAATATACATCATGCTAAAAGGTAAAATATCCACCTCAAAATTGAGAAAATGGGGTAATACCTATCGTGAAAAGCTACTGTGGGGACTAGAGGTGGAATTTAATACAGGAGGAACTCAAATACTCTCTACCCATTTATTCAGATCCACTGAGGACAAGAACAAAGAGGGAATAGGCAGGAGGAAAGGGCAAACCTGTTCCCGGTGGATAGCAGGTGGGCCTAATCAAACTCAGATCAGCAAGCCAGGCGTGGTGGCACAGGCCTGTAATCCCAGCGGCTCAGCTCGGGAGGTGGAGGCAGAAGGATCGCAAGTTTGAGACCAGAGGCGGTCTGCATAACTTAGAGAGACCCTGTCTCAAAAAAGTAAAAAATGGGCTGGGGGTGCAGCTCAGTGGTCCAGCACTTGCAGAGCATGCAGGCGCGAGGTGCTGGGTTCAACCCCCAGTACCGCCAAAAAAAAAAAAAAAAAATCAGATCAGCCACTCCTCCAGGAGAATTCCTCCTCCCACCAAAGACACAGAAGAAATGGGAAAATGATAGCTGATGGGAAAAAAAGACTCCATAAGACTGTGGGAAACCCCTGAGCAAGCCTTGCAGGAAACCAAGCAAGTCCTAAAAAGGATGAGTCCCAGTGATTGTAGCTCAGGCTCTCAGTGCAAAGGCTTCTGTGGGAAAGCTGGCTAGAGGGTACACCAGTGCTTTTGCATCAGGGGAACCTCTTTAGTTAGAGCGGTTAAGAGAGCTGGTAGACAAAACAACTGTGTGTGCACATACACATAGCCCCTCACCTATTACAAACAACAGCAACAGCTACAGTTTACTCAATTCTTACTAATACTAGGCATGTGATTAGCATTTTTCACACATCATTTTTGTTTTTGTTTTTGTTTTTTTAGGAGTTGACCCTTATAGTAACCCTTTGAGATAATTATTGTTATTCCTATTTGACAGATGAGAAAACATGCGAAGAGGTGAATTAATTTACACACTTGTAAATGATAGATCTGGAATTCAAACTCAAGTCTTGATTACTACACATTCTCAGCTCCAACAGTCCCACACCAGGCACATCCCCACCCACCCCCAGGCCCCCATTCATACTCACAGAGGCACAGAAGTGGACCCACACCCCACGGTGTGCACAATCACAGCAAATCCCCCCTCACCTAATCTAGTTCATTTTCTATCACTAGAGGCTTATTTTGGCCATGAGGTCTGGAAGTTTCTGGTTTCTCCCTCCCTTTCATTCAGCCACAGCCATGAGCTAAGTGAACTCAACACAATAATTTCCCATGTGGTCTCTATTTGTGCAACAGAACCTCAACAGATCGTTTTCAAAGTGCTTTAAGCCCATTAAAGCCTTGCAGCTTGTCAACATGTGAAGATTCACCGAGCATCTGAAGCCCCACGTGTCTCATGAACATGCAGACCTCCTTGGGTGTCTGCAGAACTGCATTTTCAAGGTGAACAGCAAAGTTAAGTGTATAGGTTGTCAAATGCCACTGCTGAGGCTACAGCTGAGGATACCGGAGATCCTAGACCTACACACACCAGTTAACACTTCATTGGCCTCTGGAAGTCAGGAGGATAAAGTACACTTAGAAACATGATGGGGGAAAAATGATGACCAAAGGAAGGCATCCGAGATTTATATATCCTAAACAAGACGCATCCAAATTTGAATGCTAAGGATATCTAATCCTCCATCAGTAAGCCACTTTGAGGTCAGGAAGCTCTTTCTTAGGTATAAAATACGCTCCTGATGCAGGTAGGAACTGGGCCTTGCCTCCATGAGGTCAAGGACAGCTGCCCACCATGACCTTCATCTGGCACATTGAAGTAAACAAATAGAAGTGGGCCACCCTTAGACTGAAGCCCGCAAAGCTGAATGAATCTACATCTCCCTGGGTTTTCCCCCTGAGGAATGGACTTTCTGTTTAAAGCAACAATCACATGCCATTTCTGGACACAAAAATCAAATCTGAAGGAATGAAACAACCATTGCCTGCCTCAGTTTCCCTTTCCTAATAACTGTGGGAATGGAAAATGGCAGGTTGGGTCAAGCCTAGGTTTTGGGATCAAAGAGACCTGGGGTTTAGTACTGATTCTGCCACTTACTGTCTCTGGATCTTGATTTTCCCATCTGAAAAATAGGGATGCTATGAAGATGAAATGCAATAAAGTGCTCAAATTTATGACATACTACATACATTTTTGGAATATGATGCAAGACCAAACCCTTTTCCTAGAAAAATGCATATACACACAAAATTTGCATACAATTTCAGGGGGTCCACAGGATCACTGAGGGGCTGGGGTTTAGCTCAGTTGGTAGAGTGCTGCTCTACGCTCTCGGAAGCCTTGGATGCAATTCCCAGCACCACAAAAATGGGAGAAGGACATGGCAGCCCACTTCCGAAACAATCCTGAAACAATCAGCTACCAAAAACCCTATGAAGGTCACTATGAGTTGGACCCAACTTGACAGCACCTACCAACAATAGAAACAGTCTCACTGAAGTTGTTCCATGCACTGTAAATTAAGATCTCTGAGGTAAAACATGTTCTTCTTAGCCAAGCACAATAATAAGAAAGTCCATTCTTAGCTATTAATCTTAAATGTACAGCATTAATAATATTTTATGTATTTACTGATATTCCAACTACACTTTCATTTCCCAAAGGACAAGATTCACAACTTGGATATGGATACAATTCACAGTTATATATAAGACTTCTTTGATGATTTGATCAATAAGGAAGCTATATCTAAGTTCTATGGGATTCAGAGAAGCCAGGTGTCCTCCTTGGAAATCCATCTTCTTCGTACATTTCAGAGCTGCTGCCAATACACTGGAGTTCAAGCCAGAGATGAAACAGCTGCTTTCCCGTTCCCTTGGCCCAGACACCTTCAGCCATTCCATCTATCAGACACCCTGAGTACATCCAATTTCCTCCCTGTTGGCTGGGCTCCACAGACAGCTTGCTTTCCCAACCACCACAGCCAAAGAGGCCATAAAGATAGGCAAAAGAAGCCATTCATATTCTTCTCCACTCCTAGTGTCCCATTCTATTGTGAGAAGTGACCATCCCAACACAGAATCATATATAAGGGAGACCTTCAAGCACACAGATGGATGGGTGGATGGATAGTTAGATGGACGGATACATGGAGATGAGATAGAATTGAACTGGCAATCTGAAGACTATGAACCTTCAAAACAAACTCCTATAGAACCTAGAGTCTAATTTTTATTGTACAACTAGCAAGCTGCATAACCTTAAATAAATCCTCTGCCCTCTGAACTATCAGTTTTTTCACCTGTGAGAAAATTGTGTATCATAAAGTGGCTGTGTTTATAAGAAGCCTCAGATTCATGCATCTGCTTTGCCTTCAGACTGGGCCATAGCATTGGCTTATACAATTTCCATGGTGATGCAGCCAGATTACTGCTACTACCAGCATCTCTAGACCTACCACCTGCCTTGGAGATTGCTCCCAGATGTTCCCATTGCTTGTGTGCATGCTCCAATAGTTCCTTCCCTCACACCATGCCACCTGCCTTCATCTCACATTCTTGGGACTCTCCACTGAGGTAGAAATATCTCTGGACTCACTTTCACTCATGCATATGCAACTCAGAAGTCTGGGGAAATAAATGCTTAGGGGAGGGAATTTGGAGCAACGGGAGTTGGAAGCCAATAAATAGAATGTTCTGCCTTCCTCCTTTACTGTCATGGATTATTTGAAGATGCAGTGACTATATATGGCCTCTATGAAAAATTCTGAGAGACTAAATGTCAGCTTATCAGGAAACAGTTATCTGTTGGGTAATGAACTCTCCCATATTTATTTTCCCTCCTCTGCTTTATTTCCCTGACCTGGCGTCTTAGACTTGAACTTCCCCAGGAAAGTGTTAGTGCAGAAAGTGACTATCTCATATTTATTGTGTGCTTTCTATGTATCTGGCATTGTGCTAAAAGATCTACATTATCACTTCTGCTAATTATAACAAGAACAATTGCATTTATTGAACATTTACTACAAATGCTGGCTTAAATGTTTTAAATCACTAAATTCCTATAAAAATCATAGGAAATATATACTAATATTATGTCTACCTGACAGATGAGGAAACTGAATTATAGTCAGTCTCTGAATGTGGGTTCCAATCTTGGATTCAACAAAGCACAGGTTAGAAATATTCAGAAAAAAATTCCCCTTTACTAAACATATACAGAAAACTTTATTATTCACTATTCCCTAAATAATACAAATATTTGCATAGCGCTTACATTTTGTCAGGTATTATAAGTAATCAGGAGATAATTTAAAGTATACAGGACATGAGTAGATTACGTGCAAATACTATGACATTTTATAGAAGAGGCTTGAGCACCCACAAAGTTTAGTATCTGCAGGGGATCCTAGAACCAATACCCACACACATTGAGGGGCAACTGTATAAGTAACTTGCTGATGGTTACACAATTACTACATGGAGAGATGAAATTCTTGAAATGGTCCAGTTAGGACAACGATACCTCTATCCCCTCTGACAGACAGGAAACCAAGAATCAAAGAGGTTAGTTAACTTGACAAGTCCACAGCTATTAAATGGCAGAGCTGCAACTTGAAATTTTGGAATATAAAGCCTGAACTAATTATACACCCCTTTAAGCACTCTTCTAGCCCTGATATGTTAACCTATTAGGCTTATTATAAAGGATAGACTCCTCTACCATTAACACCAGCTAGATGTCAGTACCAAAGCTAAAGTCCTTCCCTTTTCCACCCTTGGCTCTAGTCTTCCCATCCACCTTGCTCCAAGTTGTCAAATTCTGTCCATTATCTTCCTGAGATTTCCTAAAAATATTAAAATACTCCATAAAGTTAGATTGTCTGTAACGGTGCTCACAAACACTTGCTGCCCCTCCCTGGGGGAGAATTGTACTTTCCATCTCCTTTAACTTGAGGCTTGGCCATATGGCTTCTTCGGCCAATTAAATCTGATTAGAAATGAAACATATCACTTAGGAAAAGCAGTTTTAAGAGCCAATGTATACTTCACTTTTCTTGTTTTCCAACAATTTGGTACAACAAATTTCTGTATCAGCCTCCTGAAAGTAGTCACACTGAATCCCAATGGGAGGAAAACATGAAGGAAAGCAGTATCAATTCACAATGGGCACATGTCATGAGCAAGATGTAAATCTTTGATACTGTAAGTCCTGAGACTTGAGAGTTGTTTATTGCAACACCCAGCCTTATGGCTGATAGAGAAGTTGGTACAAGAGGTGGATATCACCATAACAACACAACAACACATAAACTAAGTACATGTGGCATTTATTTAAGGGCCAGGGAGTCATCAGAAAGGAAACTACTGAAAGCTAGATGGGTGTTGACTCAGATTTTATAGGTATGGAACACTTGGTGAAGGTTTTGTCTGTAATAAATCAGAAAAGAAAAACATACCTGAAGAAATTAGAAAACAGAAAGTCAGGTAGTATTTAATGCTTACTATTGGCTGTATTTGATGAGGACTAAAAGAAAAAGACCACTACATGTCTGTCAGCTTGTCATACTGTGGGGGCTTGTGTATTGCTGTGATGCTGAAATCTATGTACTGGTATTTCAGATACTAGCAGGGCCATCCATGGTGGACAGGTTTCAGCTGAGCTTCCTGACCAAGGCAGACTAGGGAAAAGGACCCAGCAGCCCACTCTGGAAACAATTAGCCACTGAAAACGCCTATGAATAGTCAAGAAACACTGTCAAATATAGTGTCAGAAAATGAGCCCCCAGCTAGAAGGCATTCAAGACATGACTGGGGAAGAGTTGCCTCCTCAAAGTAGAGTCTACAGTGATGATGAGAATGGAGTAAATCCCCAGGGACCTCCTTTTGCTGATGTGGCATGACTCAAAATGAGAAGAAACACAGTGGCTGCAACATTGGGATCAAACAACATAAAATGATTGTGTGCATGATATAGTGTTGGGCAGTATCTCATTCTGCTGTACTTAGGGTCACTATGAGTCAAACCTGACTCAGTGCCACCTAATAACAGCAAAAGAAAAAGATATGTTGTATCTTGAATTGTGTCTTCTCCTTTCCAACTTATATGTTGAAGTCCTAGGCTCTAGTTCCTCAGAATGTCACTTTATTGGAAAATAAGGTCTTTACAAAGGTAATGAAAATAGAATTAAATCATTAAGATGAGCTCTAATCTCATATGACTGGTATCCTTACAAAAAGGAGAAATTTACCTCAGTGAGGTGGCACACATCTGTAACCCAGCAACTCAGGAGGCAGAGTCAGGAGGATCACAAGTTTGAGGCCAGAGGAAGCCTGCATAACTTGGCGAGACTCTGACACAAAACTTAAAAAAAAATAAAAAATGAGCTGGGAGTGCAGCCCAGTGATAGAATACTTAAAAAGTATATAGTGAGAGCCTGGGTTCAACACCCAAGAACTGCAACAAAAAGGGGAGCAGAATTTGGATGCACAGAGAGGGAAAGTGATGTAAAGAAACACAGGGAAAAGGCAGCCATCTAGAAGTCAGGGAGACAGACCCAGAACACTCTTCCTTCACAAGCCTCAGAATTAACATCACCAACACTTTGGTGTTGGGCTTCTATTGTCCAAAATTGGGAACAGTAAATTTCTGTTGTGTAAACCACCAGTCCACCATACTTTGTCTTGGAAGCCTTCACAATCTAATACAAGATGATAGCAGAAAAGAAATAACCCTTGAAAATGGAAATGAAAGGGAATAAGGAGTCCAGAATTCCAGGACTTGTGGGGTTGAAAGAGATAATTGTTTCTCATCTTCAACAATAAAAGACAAAATTGAAAAGGACTCTGGACAACCCAATTAAAACTCAGCCTTGAGGCATAGATTAAATCAAGGAGTCAGACATGCCACCCATTGTTAAAATCTGAACCAATTAAGGAAATGCCAGGGAATTCTTTCAATTGAAGATATGGGGGAAGGAAACTAAGAGCCTGGCTCTTCATGAAATCTTGATAGGTTCAAGGTAGTCAAAATTAATTGTGAGTATAGCTCTTGGTATATAAAGCTGATTGGAATTTAAAAGCTAACAAAAATGACTAAGTTTTACTCTCCTTTTATAGCCAAAAAAATTCCATTAAAAGGAATTGTGATTGTTTAGGAAACAACCTTCAAGCCTCTAGTCTTCTGTGGGTAAGAAGTGGATCGACAGTTTCTCAGCGGCAACAGAGTATAATGGAAAAGAGAGGATGCTCCCCTGACACAAGAAAATGAAAGTGAGAACCATGAAAAACAAAGGACTTGAGATCCACTTCCAGGGAGTGAAAGAACATGCTTACTCTCGGCTATAGTTTCCATCTTAAATGTCCCCCAAAGGTCCAAGAGTTAAAGGCTTGGTTCCCTGGGTGGTTTTATTGGGAATGGTAGGATCTTTAAGAGGTGAGGACTAGTCAGAGGACTTTAGGTCATTGAGGGAGTGTCCTTAGAGGGGACTGTGGATCCCAGGCCCTTTCTCCTTCTGTCTCTTTGCTTCCTAGCCATGAGGTAAGCAGTTTTTCTGCCATGCCCTCCTGCCATGAGACCCAAAACAATAGGGTGAATTGATCTTTTTATTTATAAGTTTATTATCTCAGCCATTTCTTATAGTAACAGAAAACTGACTACCATACTCCCCAAAGTAAAGTGTTTTTATAAAAGTTGTCCCATTAAATCCTAAAATTCCACTAGAAATAACTATTATGGATTTCCCATTCTTTCCCTTCGCAAAAAGAAAAAAGTGATAATTTGCCCTTTTTACTTCATGGGTATCTGAAGAGAAGTCAAATAAATACCTGATATAAAGACCCATCCAAAGATTTTGAGTTTTATTCCTATTGCCATGAATAGGTGAGACTTTTGCACAGTCTTCCTAGATAGAGGGAGTGGGAGAGTATGTTTTGTGTTGAAAGGAGATTGAACCAAATGTATGTGATGGAAAGGCTATAGCAAATTGTATTATCATTCACAAATATTTGCTGCCTTTTCCTGGGGGAGAACACTTCTTCGCTTGGCCATAGAACTTACTTTGAGCAAAAGCAATGCACTTCCAGACAAAGGCTTTAAGAGCCAGCTGATGCTTTGTCATCCTCACTTTTCCCTCTGTCATAACAACCAGTGGTGTCACAACAACCATAAAGGTTGCTCTGTCAGCTTACTCCACAAATCCCAGATGTCCCATAATGAATACATAGAGAAAAATCAGCCCTTCTTGTTATTAGCCACAGTAAAACTCACACTATATTGAATGATATAACCATAATTTTTTTCATTTGAAGAGTCCAAGTCAATATTCCTTCCACCTCATAAATATCTGGGTCCTAATTCTTCTTATTCCACTGAGGATGAGTTATAGAATCACAAGGTCTAGATTCTGGACTGGTTAAGACTATAGATGAAAAAAGAACTAAGTGCTCAGGTCTGATTTGAAGATTAGTAGTACTTTTTCCCAATAAAAGGGATCCAATAGAATGAGGAGATTATTGAACAATATCATTAATATCTCACATAAGTAAAATTTTGCTAATGGTCATTCAAAAATGAATGCAACAATATATAGACAGGGAACTGCTAGAAAATCAAACTGGATTCAGAAGAAGGTGGGGAACCAGGACATTCATTGCTGATGTCAGATGGAAATTACCCAAAAGAAGAGAATATCAGAAAGATTTCTATCTATATGTCATTGACTATGCAAAGACATTTGACTGTGTAGATCATAAAAAATTATGGATAACATTGTGAAGAATAAGAATACCAGAGACTTAATTGTACTCATGAGGAATCTGTGCATGGACCAGGAGGCAGTCATTCAAATAGAATAAGGAAACACTGCTGGGATTAAAGTTTAAAAAGGTGTGCATCAGGACTGTATCCTTTGGTCAAATCTCTTCAACCTCTATGCTGAGCAAATAATTCAAGAAGCTGGACTTGATGAAGAAGAACACAGTATCATAATTGGAGGAAGACTCATTAACAACCATATATCATATGACATAACTCTGCTTGCTGAAAGTGAAAAGGTTTTGAAACATTTACTAAAGAAGATAAAAGAACACAGCCTTCAGTATGGATTGCACCTCAAGAGCAACAAAACAAAAATCCTTACAAGTGGGTCATTATGCAACTTCATGATAAATGGAGAAACGTTTCAGGTTGTCCAAGATTTTGCTTTACTTTGTTCTACAATCAACACTTACAGAAGCTGTGGTCAAGAAGTCAAAAAACACATTGCATTGGGGAAAGCTGCTGCAAAAGACCTCTTTAAAGTGTTAAAAAGTAAAGATGTCACATTGAAGACGAAAGCACACCTGACTCATGCCATGGTATTTTCAGTTGTACCATATGATTGTGCAAGCTGGACACTGAATAAGGGAAATAAGAGAAGAATTGATGCTTTTGAATTATGGTGCTGGAGACAAACACTGAACATACCATAGACTGCCAAAAGAACCAACAGATCTGTCCTAGAAGTGCAAACAGATTGCCCCTTGGAAACAAGGATGGCGAGACTGTCTGACATATTTTGGACATGTTTTCGGGAGTGACCAATCCCTGAAGAAAAACATCATGTTTGGGAGAGTTGCAAGTCAATGAAAAAAGGAAGACCCTCCACTAGATGGATTGACACAGTGACTGCAAAAATGGGCCTAAACATATATATATATATATATATATATATATATATATATATATATATATATATATATGGTGTGTGTGCCTAGCACAGAGTTGGGAAGCATTTCATTCTGTTGTACATAGGGTTGCTATGAGTGGGACCTGACTTGACAGCCCCTAGCACCAAAAACAAAAGTTTACAGCTTAACTTATAGAAATATCTTCAGATTTCACACCATTACACAATAAATACAGCCAAGTGATTTATTTCATGGTTCACCAAGTTTCAGGCAGTTAGTCTTTTCCTGTTGAGGAAGGATAATTAAGCCATCTCAGGGTATCAAGTGGAGTATTTTAGATATACTGGAAACTTCTCTACCAAAGTGGAACTTATCTCCATGTATTTATCAAGAAAGAAGCCTCCTTTCCCCTAGACCAGAGATTTTTGTCCCTGAGTGTCAATCAGAGTCACTAGTGGAGCTTTCTCAAGACTATCAAAGGCTTGGGGCCCATGTCAGATGAGATAAATTATGATCTCTGAAGTGGAACTCCAGCATCAGAAATTTTTCTTTTTTGGTAGCACCAGGGATCGAACCCAGCCTCACACATGCTAGGCAAACGCTCTACCACTGAGTGACACTCCAAGTACTAGAGTCAGAATTTCTTTTATATTTTAATTAATTCTAATATGAAACCAGGGCTAAGGACCACTGCACCAGACAGAAAACCTCTTGAAAGTAGGGGCCCAGACTCTTCTTCAAAGCTGTATCCCCAGTACCTAGTATTATGTCTAGCACATAGCTGATGTTCAGTGAAAAGGGGAAAAAATCTGGTAAGTGACGAACACCATATAAGTGATTCCTGATGCTCAACAGCGCATTCCATCTGTTGATTTCTCCTCATAACCTATACTGCCATTTCAGCTTTTAAAATTCTAATAATTTTCTCCAAATCTGCACACTGTCCATTTCAATAGCTATTAGCCACAAGTGGCTACCCAAATTTAATTTTAAAATAATTAAAATAAAATTCAAAAGTTAGCTTCTCAATTACACTAGTCACATTTTAAGTGCTCAATAGTCATATGTGGCTTGGGGATAAAGGATTAGACAGTATAGATATAGACCGCTTCTATCATCACAGAAAGCTACACTGGATGATGTTGCTGTGGAATAATCTATTTCATTTTTTTTAAAGCAGTAAGTGACCTTGGTGATTTAATCCAATCCTTTTATAGATGGTAATGAAATTTAATGGTAATGAACATAAGGACATAAATGTAGATCCAAAAAACAAATACATGAGATTGAGAAGGGAGAAATCAGAGTTTAATAGAAACAAGTGAAACACAAACAAACAAAGCTCTGTGAGGTCTTACTCCACAATGAGCTTATTGAGAAGTAATGCTGTGACAGACCTGCACTAACAGAAGCACGAACATAAACAAGGAGAGGATGCTCTGATATGTTGCGCTTAGGTCATATTGGAAATACTACATTCAATTCAAGACAGCAATCATTTGGGACATAGATGATGTTGTTGTTGTTGTTGTTGTTGTTGTTGTTGTTGTTGTTGTTGTTGGATGTTCTTGAGTTGAGTCTAACTCATAGCAACCCTGTGTACAACAGAATGAAACACTGTCTGACTCTGTGCCATGCCCAGCACTATTGTCAGTGCTTCTCTGCTATTCATAGGGTTTTCAAAGGCTGATTGTTTCGGGAGTGGGCTGTCAGGTCCTTCTCCCAAGCCTACACCACCCGGCATTCCCAGACAGTCTCCCAACCAAGGACTAACCATGCCTTCCCTTGTTTAAGTTCCAAGATCAAACAGGATCAGACACCAAGGTGGAAAGGCTGTACATGGACATAGACTACTGGACAGGAATACAAATGAGAGAAAATGATGGGAGAATTCAAAATGGTATTCCATCAGGAACTGCTCAAGTAATCAGAAATGTTTAATCCAAAGAAAGGGAGGGAGGGAGGGAGGCCTTGGAAGCTATCTGCAAATATCTAAGAGAACATCTCATGGGAAAGGGATTTACACTCTTGTACTATGGTCACAGGGCTGAGGTTTAGCTCAGTTGGTAGAGTGCTGCTACACACTTTCTGAGGACCTGGGTTCAATCACCAGCACCACATAACTGGGAAACAGATGTGGGAATCCATTCCTGAAAACACCCCCAAAATAATCCCCCATTAAAAACCTTATGAGGGTTGCTATGAGTCAGACCTGACTCAACAGCACCTAACAATAACTAACAACAACTATGGTCACAAATCATTTATTTAGTCATTACCTGAATAAATCATTCCAGTATGCCAACTATCAGTACCAAGCATTGTGCTCAGTACGGACTTATGATGGAAATCAAAACAAGTGCAATTATAGAGCTATTCTTGATTTACTGGAAGAAGAGGGCAAAAACTTAAAGGGAACAAAGACAAATACATAATTTCAATTCCACAAAGTAGTGATTGAAAACAAAATGGGGGACCATTAAAAATAATATAGTAGAGAAGACCTCCTTGAAGAAGTGGCATTTAAGCTAAAATCAGAATAAATAAGAGCCAGATATAGAAAGTGCAGAGACAAAAATATCTTCCAGATAAAGGGCAAGTAGGGAAGATGATATAGGTCAAGGAAAATCTTGGAGTCATCAAGGAATCAAAAGGAGACAATGAAACTGGAGTGCTCTAGGTAGAACTAATGGAAGGGCATTGTATTAAACCAAAATTAGTCTTCCTATGAATTATTCCTAACAGAGTACCACCAAAATAATATTTGTTACTTCATATTGTAGTATTACCCCTACCACTGAGAGTGATCAAGTATAAGATTATGGGTTCATAATGGACTGATGGACAATCAGAGATTTCCTTAAAGATTTCTCTTTGTGAGATATGTATCTTCTTTTTGGGGGGAGGTACCAAAGGGGGTTGAACCCAGGGCCTTGCACATGCTTTTCAAGCACTCTACCACAGGGCTGCATCCCCAGCTCATATTGTGCTTTTTATTTTGAGACAGGGTCTCCCTTAGTTATACAAGCTGCCTCTGGCCTTGAACTTTTGATCCTCCTGGCTTCACCTCCCAAGTACTGGGATTATAGGGGTATTCCACCATGCCTGGCTGAGGTATGTATCTTAATAACTTAAGAAATATGAACAAGAAGGCACAAATAAAAATGTACATCACAGGAATTATTTGTTAAACATCTGAACCAAGCCCAGTTTCCACCAATACACAAATGGAAGAATACCTTATTGTGTTATCTACCAGTTCAAACTAGTAAACTAGATTTATATGCCTTTAAAAGTATAATGATAAGCTAAATAAATTTCAAAAAGATCCATACTACTAATATATTATATATTATATATCATTATCATATATCAATATCATTATATCATACTATACTATAGGATTTTGCAAACCACAGAAAGCAAAAGTTAATGTTGACTGACAGTTTACTACATTACCAATAATATTCTAATATATTAGTAAACTCACTTAATCAACAGAACAATACTATGAGGTGAATGCTTTATCCATATTAAACCTGAGAAAAGTGAGGTACAGAAGTTAACAAAGTTGTTAGGGATTACACAGCTAGTAAGAGTCAGAGCTGGGAATTGAAGTACCTAGGCAGTGTGGCTCCAATAACTGTACACTTTTCCATGTCATATATGTCCTTTCTTTATATATTTTATATATGGTTGTATATAGACACACATAAATATATAAATGTGGTACTATATAACCATGCATGCATACATACATATACACATGCTTGTGCATGTGCTCACACATGGACTCGATACTCATCAATCACATCAATAGTAGCCTCTAAGAAGATTGAAAGAAGAAAAGAACTGGGAGGCAAACACAGGGACTTGAAATCATTTCATAAGTTTCTTAAGGTTCCAAGCAAATATGACAAAATGTTAACACTTTTGATGCTGGACAACACCTATAAGATTGTTGCTTAATATCATCTCCTGCACTTCTCTGAATTTTTCGTTTGCAAAATAGTTAGTTCCCTGTTGGGCTAAAAATTCTACAGCTTTAAAAATCTGCAGTGGGAAGAAGTTAAATGATATGCCCAAGGGTCAATAGGAAAAGAACAAAGGCTAGAGCCTGAATCCCCAGGCATGTGGTCCTATGAGTGCTCTGTTACCCCAGGCTGCCAAGTGATTGGTATGCCTTACTTTTTAACAGACTGTAAGCATGATCATAGAGCCAGACTATAAGCATAAGCATAGAGCCAGCCTAGCTTATCACCACATCTTGGCTGTATCTGTGAAAAGTTGTATTTAAATAAAATATTTGCATATCAAATAATATTTTTCCACTGATTTACATTCTAATTTTAGGGATGTGTTCCCACAGAAAAGAATTTAGTCCCAATATGTCCAAATAAATCTCAATTAAGAAGCAGAGCATTCATCAAAGAGTGCTGTAGTCAAGGCAGATCTAATTCTCACACAAAGCTCTCTCTAAAAACCATGGTCAAACACCACAAAGCCGACCTTTTTTTCAGTATTAATTCAATAATAAAGTATATTCCCATGATTAATCCTGATTTTTTTGTGCATGTGCTCTTTAAGCAACCAGATTACCAGGTCTTCATCTCTAGGCATTCAACAGGACACTACAAGCAGAGGAATCATGAAAACTCTATTAAGTAGAATTCATCAACTGACAAAACAACTATCTATCCTGGTTGATTTAAAATATCTGTCACAAGATATTTTGGCAGAAGTCCTTTGATGTCTCTTGAAAGAAACTACATCTCCATCATGCTATATTTATTTATTCATCCCCACTCTCATGAAGCAGGGGGAAACAGCCACGAGGTGGAGCGGGGCTAAGCCACTGACCTCAGGCATTGCCTCCTCCATATAAATTCTGTGTCTACCATAACAATTAATGTTGGTCACAAGTGAGTTACCCAAACCTTCTGGGTCTCCCTTTCCTCATCTACATAATGAATATGAAAATCACACACATAAATAGGAAGACTGGTGGACAGACTAAATATAAAAGCTACAGTCATTCTTTAAAAAAATAAAAATCAGTCCAAATGACAGTTATCCATTCTCATTAGGAATTAAATACAATAGGTAATTGCAAATATGTATTCCTTGGGAGAAAATAAAGTATAGTTTTCCTAATTTAAATATAAGAATGCTTTAAGTCATCTAAATAAAGCATGCTTTCCTTTTATTTATTAGCTTATTTTCTTTTTCTGGTTTTTTTATTACAATATCCCTCATGTTCGAAGAGTGCCTAGCACATTAGTAGACACCTGCTATATATTTATTTAATGGACAAATGTGTATACACACACATTTTTTCACAGCAGTGGGAGATGGAATCCCTAATTTTCTCATAATTTGCAAGTGCTCTACCACTGATACGCACCCCTGGTTCTTTTTGTGCTTGTGTTTTATCTTGAGACAAGATCTCGCTAAATTACACAGGCCACCTCTGGCCTCAAACTTGCAATCTTCCTGCCTCTGCCTCCCAAGTCACTGAGGTTACAGGCATGTACCATGGTGCCTGGCCGAAAAAAAAAAAAGTGCATTTTCTAATAATTTCTCTTTTTTTGAGACAAGGTCTTACTCTATAGCACAGGCTGACCTCAAACTAGCAATCCACCTTCCTCAAACTCCTTAGTGCTGAGATTACAGGTGTATGCCTCCATGCCCAGCTTCTAATAGGTACTCTTAATGATAATATTAATTAACATTTAGATATCTTTTTCCCACTTAAACGACAAATTAATATTATCTAAATTAATCCTTAAAACTATTTTGTGTCATAGACATTACCATTATTATTCAATGCCCAAAGAGGAAACAAGTTTCATGAGGTTAATTTGCTCAAGGTCAATTTGTTCATGTGAAATTGGTTCACACCAATAATTTTTTAAACTTTTTAAAAGAATTCTTAGACCACATCTAATAGTTTCTAAAAAGAATTCTTATCATTTTGCATTTTTTCCTCCACCTCTGCTTCCACTATTGTACTATTTGATGGGAGGGGAAGCATGAGAATACATTTCAGTGCAGATGTTGGAAGTATGCAGATTTGGGGAATAAATACAGAGTTTATTTGCTCTACCATGTACATTTAGTCAGTCATTTAACGATTTTCTAGAATAAGCCAGTGCAGGTGTTAATTCACCCCAGAGAGGGACTTGAAAACCCACTTGCAGCTTGCTTGAGTTTTGACTTGGCAAGCACAAACACACCTACATTTGAGAGATACTGGTATGTGAATTGAATCACTCCAGTAATTGATTAAATGCAAAGTTATATTAAATCACTCCACTCAACATGAGGTTGACTTGTAAATGCTCCCAGAGGTAATTAGCGACTAGGCGCATCCAATCAACAGAAAAAACAATTCAGACTTGGGCAATAGTGGGTGGAAGGAAGTCTAGAAGGTCAACATTAAACAAACCCTTTGGGTAACTCTATCTTACTCAAATTTTCTAAGCATTAAGAAGGCTTAAGCCTTCTTAACTGTTTTGTGAAAATGATTACCATGGGCAGTGCTCCTATGAACTAGAAAGCACATCTTTAATTCCCATCTTTCAAGGTCTAGCTCAGATACCACTTCTCCCAGCAGCCTTCCCCACCCACATCATCCATTAAGAAGAAATTTTTCTCTTGAACGCTCTCAGGCCGTTATCCATACTCAACTGCAAGCTAGTTCTCTTCTCTCCATGAAGTACCTGAGGCCATGTAGCCTTTGCTCTTCTAGACTGTAAGCTCACTGAGCCCATGATTTTTGTCTTATGCATCTCTGTCTTCCATATCTACCTCAAAGCCTAGAATGCAAATAAGTATCAAATGCCTAAACTCTTCCCCTGGAAGCAGGCTACATTAGTCTTTGTTCTATTTTGTCACATAAAACAAGGCATATTTAAAGATACTATCTCCTCTTTCCTTAGAAATTCTTCTTAATAAAGGAGGAGGGGGGAAACTAGCAAAGGGAAGAAAAGATTCCAGAAGGTAGGATGAGGAGAATCAATGTAGAAGGATAAAGGGGGAGAAGACAATGTCAATATAAATGATGCAACTTCATGAGTGCATGGGAAAAATAGGGGAATATAACACAAATATGCATGTGAGTTTTACCACATGTTATTCAAAGGTTCCATAAAACTTTTAAGTTGATAAAAATGTAACTAAAAGCGATGTAATATTTGCCTAATGGAAAAAGCCAATGCTATGTTACTTTGTACCCCACTAACATCAATAAATAAGAAAAAAATTAAAAAATGAATAAAAAGAAAAAAACTCTTCAGAAACAGAACTGCTGAAAAAAAGCACTCTTCCTAGCTAAAAAAAAAAAAAAGCAACATATTAAAGCATTTGCACTCATACATATTCTAATTCACTTTTATAAATGAAATACCAATGGGCATATCCTCCCAACTACTTAACTCTAAGACACTGTCAGGAAAATTACAGTTCCCAACTTGCAGATCTTCTCTGAGTCCCATTCAAAGCAAAGCAGAGGTGCTTCAAAATGATAACATGAAAATCTAATGCTGGTATTTAGGATTTTTTTCTGCTTAGAGAAGGCCTGTGCCAATCTTACAGCCACCCATTCTCCTCCTCACTATGCCCCCAAATCTCTAATAAAATTTAATTTGTTTTAAGCAACAAGAGAATAAAAACCTTGCAAATTAAATTCCTTTCACTATACAAAGACAGCAGTGACAAAGATAATTCTATCAAGCTGCCTAGCCCCAAGTAAATGGCATAGGGCTTCAAAGTCACTACTGAAGGAATGCTTCCATGAGCTTTCTCCTGATATATCAACATTATTAACAGGCTAATTTTGGAATGAAGGCTTTCATTCCCTGAAGGCACATCAATGCATCAAAAGATAGCGGAATATGAGAAGAAATAGAAATAAATGAAAAAATAATGAAGTTTTTTTTTTACACTTTATGCTTTTGAAAGTACTTCCCCGTACATTGTAATCTAATTCTAAAAAATTGTGTATTCTTCCGCTTTCCAGACAAGGAAATTGAAGTTTAAAGGTTTTAAGAGAAATATCCAGTGACATCCTTAAGTACTCCCTCAAAGTACTTCCACTTACTCATTAATAAAAAGGGGCAATAACAGTGCTGACTTTATATGATTAAGATAAGGATGAAATAAATTAATATATGAAGTGCTGAATCCTAATCTTCTGCCCCTTCACTATCTTCTGCTTCTCTTACTATCTCAATCTACTTCTGCAGGGTAAAATCTGACATTAATAATGCATAAGGCAGATGATACACATGAAAAAAGCCAAAGCTGTACACTATCATTTTAAAATGTATAGACATATATTTAATGAAAGCTCACCACATACCAAGAACATTTTTGCTGTTGTTGAGACACATTAAAAAAAATAGCTGTAATAATCCAGGGGATCAGAACTAGGATAATGGCTATGGGACTGGAAAGAAAATGTATTTAAGGGATATTTAGGAGGCAGAAGTAAGGACTATGAAACTAACTGGCTGTGGCGGTGAGGAATTGTTGTTGTTGTTGTTGTTGTTGTTTTGTTGTTTTGTTGTTGTTAGGTGCGGTCAAGTGGAGTCCAATTCATAGAGACCCTATGCACAGCAAAACAAAACACTCCCCAATTCTGTGCCAGGAACATGAACTTATTTATGTTCAAGCCCATAATTACAGACACTGTGTCAATCCATCTGGTGGAGGGTTTTCCTTTTTTTCATTGACCTACCACCCTCCCAAATGTGATGTCTTTCTCCAGGGATTGGTACCTCCTGACTACATGTCCAAAATAGGTAAGATGCAGTCTAGCCATCCTTGATTCCAAGGAGCACACTGGTTGCACTTCTTCTAGGACAGATCTGTTGGTTCTTTTGGCAGTCCATGGTACATTCAATAATCGTCTCCAGCACCAAAATTCAAAAGTATCAATTTTTCTCCTGTCTCTGTTCAATGTCCAGTTTTCACAACCATATTATGTGACTGAAAATACCATGGCATGAGTCAGGTGCAACTTTGTCTTCAATGTGAAATTTTTACTTTTCAATACTTTAAAGAGATCTTTTGCCATAGCTTTTCCCAAAGCAATGCGTCTTTTGATTTCTTGACTGCTGTTTCCATGGATGTTGACTGTAGAACTAAGTAAAGCAAAGTTGTGGGCAGCCTCAATATTTTCTCCATTTATTGTGAAGTTGCATACTGACCCAGTCATAAGGATTTTTGTTTTGTTGATGTTTAGTCTCAATCCATACTGAAGGCTATGTTCTTTGATCTTCATCAGTAAATGTTTTAAATCCTCCTCACTTTCGGTAAGCAGAGTTGTGTCATCTGCATAATGCGGGTTGTTAATGAGTCTTCCTCCAATCCTGATGCTGCATTCCTCTTCATAAAGTGCATAAAGTTATTTGCTCAGCATAGAAAGTGAAGAGATATGGTGGAAGTATACAGCCCTGATGCACACCTTTCTCAACTTTAAATCAGGCAGTGTTTCCCTGTTCTATTTGAACAACTGCCTCCTGGTTCATGTACAGATCCTTCATGAGTACATTTAGATGTTCTATAATAAATGATGACAGTGTTTAGCTTCAGCAACTGAACAGATTGTCTTATAAGCCATTATATTGTTGTTGTTGTTGTTAGATGCCACTGAGTCATGTCTGACTCATAGCAACCCCATATAAACAGAACAAAACACTACCCAATACTGTGCCATATACATGATCTTTTTTATCTTTAAGTCCATTGTTATAGTTTCTGTGTCAATCTATCTAGTTGAGGGTCTTCCTTTTTTTTTTCATTGACCCACTGCCCTCCAAACATGATGTCCTTCTCCAGGGATTGGTTCCTTCTGACATGTCCAAAATGTGTAAGAAAATGTTTAGCCATCCTTGCTTGCAAGGAGTACTCTGGTTGCACTTCTTCTACAATTGATCTGTTGGTTCTTTTGGCAATTCATGGTATATTCAATATTTGTTTCCACCATCATAATTCAAAACCATCAATTCTTCTCCTGTCTCCTTTATTCAATGTCCAACTTTCACAACCATATGATACAACTGAAAATACCATGGCATGAGTCAGGCATACTTTCATCTTCAATGTGACATCTTTATTTTTCAACACTTTAAAGAGGTCTTTGGCAACAGCTTTTCCCAATGCAATGTGTCTTTTGATTTCTTGACTGCTGTTTCTGTGGGTGTTGATTGCTGTTTTTGTGGTTGTTGTGCCTTGCAGTCAGTGCTCGAATCATAGGATTCTCAAAAGGTTTTTAATGGCTGATTGTTTCAGGATTGCTTCAGGAATGGATTGCCACATCCTTCTCTCATTTTTTAAGTTCTGGGGATCGAACCTGGGACCTCAGAGAGTATGGAGCAGCACTCTACCAACTTACCTAAATCCCAGCCCCAGGGTATTGATTGGAGAACCAAGTAAAGCAAAATATTGGACAACCTCAATCTTTTCTCCATTTATCATAAAGTTGCTTACTGACCTAGTTATAAGGATTTTTGTTTCCTTGATGTTGAGGTGAAACGCATACTAAAGTTCTTTGATCATCAGTAAATGTTTCAAATCCTCTTTATTTTGAGCAAGCAAAGTTGTGTCATCCACATAATGCAGGTTGTGAATGAATCTTCCTCCAATCCTGATGCCACATTTTTCTTTATAAAGTCCAGCCTCTCAGATTATTTGCTCAATATAAAGATTGAAGAGGTATGGTGAAAGGATATAGCTGTGTGCACACCTTCCCTGACTTTAAACCAGGCAGTGTTTCCTTGTTCTGTTAGAATAGCTGCTGGTCAGTGTACAGACTCCTCATGAGTACAATTAAGTGTTCTGTTATCTATAATTTGTTATGATCTACACAGTCAAATGCCTTTGCGTGATCAATAAAACATAGACATCTTTCTCATATTCTCTGCTTTTGGTCAATATCCATCTGATGTCAGCAATGATGTTCCTGGTTCCACATCTTCTTCTGAATCCAGTTTCACTATCCAGTAGTTCCCTGCCTATATACTGCTGCAGTGGCTTTTGCGTGATCTTTAAGAAAAAATTTACATGTGTGTGATATTAATGACATCATTAGATAATCTCTGCATTTCATTGGGTTCCATCTCTTGGTTATAGGCACAGTGTGGATCTCTTCCAGCTAGAAGGCCAGGTAGCTGTTTTCCAAATCTTTTAGCATGTAAAAGTCAGCACCTCTAGTGCTACATCTGTTTGTTGAAACATCTCTATTGGTATTCCATCAATTCTTGGAGCCTTGTGTTTTTGCCAATTCCTTCAAGGCAGCTTTCTCTTCATCCTTCAGTACCATTGGTTCCTGATTATATGTTACCTCTTGAAATAGTTGGTCATCCACTAATTCTTTTTGGTATAGTGACTCTGTATACTCTTTCCATCTTCTTTTGATGTTTCTTGTGTCATTTAATATTTTCCCTGTGGAATGCATCACTACTGTCACTCAAGGCTTGAATTTTTTCTTCAATTCCTTAAGCTCGAGATAAACAAAGTATGTTCCTCCCTTTTGGTTTTTGTCTCCAGTTCTTTGCACATGTCATTATAATATTTGGTTTTGTTTTCCTGAGATGCGCTTTGAAATGTTCAATTTATTTCCTTAACTTTATCATGTCTTCCTTTTACTTTAGCTGCTCAACATCCAAGGTCAAGTTTGAGTCGCTTTTGACATGTAGATTGGTCTTTTCTCTTTTCCTCTCTTTTTAATCACCTTTTGCTTTCCTCACAAATGATGTTTTTGATCTCATGCCCCAACACATTTAGTCCTCTATTATTAGTATCTAATGTGTCAAACCTGTTCTTGAGATGGTCTCTGAATTCAGGGAGGATATACTCAAGGTTAGCCATAGCACTGTGGCCTCCCATCCCATCAGATCTCAGAAGCTAAGCAGCGCCATGCCCGGTTAATACTTTGATGGGAGACTACCTGGGAACACCAGATATGTAGGCTTGGGATAAGGACCTAGCAGCCCACTCCCAAAAATCAATCCACCATTGAAAACCCTATGAATAGCAGAGAAGCACTGACAATAGTGTTTTGCCTGTTGTATATAGGGTCAGTACGAGTCAGACAACAATTCCACAGCACCTAACAACAACATACTCAAGGTTATCCCTTGGCTCTTATACACTTGTTCTAATTTTCTTCAGTTTCAGTTTGAACCTGGATTTGAGCAGCTGATGGTGTGATCCACAATCAGCACCTGGTCTCCTTCTGACATTTGATATTGGGATTTTCCAATGTTGGACTTACTCCATTTAATCCAGAAAAATGACATCATCTCAATACCCATAATTTCATCATATCTATAAGATCTCTTTTGCTACCTAGGGTAATATATTTATATGTTCTGGTGATTAAAATATGAGTGCTGGGCAGAGTCTGGAAAAATTTTGAAGAACATTATAGAAAAAGTCCAGAATGCCTTCAGCAGACTGTTAGTAAAAATACAGATGATAACAATTCAGCTAGTGAGGGCTCAAAAGAAAGGGGAAAGCATGGTAGAGAAAGCCTATATTCTCATACAACATATAAATTGTTGTGAACAGACTGCAAGTAGAACTATGAATATTTAAAGGGCTGTTATTGAAGGCTTAATAAGAAATGAGGGACATATTGTTCGAGACCAGAAAAGAGAGTCCTTGTTATATAGCAGTAAACTTTGTACTGCAATTACATGGAAAATAAAACTTGCACACAACGAACTTAAATATTTAGCTGAAGGTATTTTACAAGCAAAGTGTTGAAGGTGTGGTCTGATGTCTTCTTCCTACTTATAGTAATGTGCAAGAGGAGAGTTTAAGTGAAGAACTGTTAAGCAAAAAGGACCAAGACATGATGATCTGGAGAATTCTCAGCCTATCCACATTACAAAAGACAATAAAATTACAAGAGTAAATGTGAGGAAAGCCTGCTCTGGAGTGAAGGTCAAGAGGTTAATGGAACAATCTTCAGCTAGTGCCTTGAAAGGATCAAAAAACCAGGATAATCAATCACCTAGGGAGCTTTTTGAAGAGATCACGTCTGTAATTTATGGATCCCCTCAGCTATATCAGTAGTAGTTAGAAATAGAGATGGAGAAGTTCTATGGAAGAATCTGTCATCTGATAAGAAAAAGACTTTTGAGATTCTTAAGAATGTTTAGTATACTAAAAAGTAATATTGTTTACTCCTTTACTCATTAAAGTTATTGTAATTGTGATGGTGATTGTTTTTAATTGGCTATTACTGTATTTTCACAGTGACATTGTATACCAATTGTAATTACTTCCATAGTTAGTTCTCTGTTATCAGATTGGTGCTAGGGATTGGGCCTAGGGACCTGAGCACATTGAGTGAGTGTTACCTACCTAACCACACCACCTAGGTCTGTGGAGAGAATCTCCACCTCAATCCAGCCACATAATAGTCCCACTTGGACATTGCAAATGCTCTAACAAAAGAATACAGATTACCATATATTCTCAAGTCTAATCCACACCCTTTCAAAAGTTTTGTTGTTAGGTGCCATCATGAGAGAGCTGACTTATAAGTACCCTAAGTACACAGAACTAAATACTACCTAACACATGCACATAACCTTTTTATGTGTGAGCCCATTGTTGTAGCCACTATGTTTCTTTTCATTTTCAGTTGAGCCACATAAGCAAAAGTAGGCCCCATGGGCTTTTACTCCCTTCTTGTCATTAAGGTTGACTCTACTTGGAGGAAGCAACTCTTCCCTAGTCATTTCTTAAATGGCTTCCAGTCTTGGGGGCTCACTTTCCAGCACTATCTTTGACAGTGCTACTCTGCTATTCATAGGGTTTTGGCTGGCTAACTTTTTGGCAGTGGGCTGCTGGATCTTTCTCCCTAGTCTGTTTTAGTTTGGAAGCTGCACTGAAACCTGTCCACTCATGGATGGCCCTGCTGGTATCTGAAATACCAGTGGCATAGCTTTCAGCATCACAGCAACATGCAAGCCCCCACAGAACAACAAGCTGACAGACACATGGGGTGGTGGCACAAATATAGACACATACACCAACAGAACAGAAGACCTAGAATTAATCTCAAGAAGCTACAGCCATGTAATTCAAGACAAAGGTACCAAAATATGCAGAGGAACAAACATAGCCTCTTTAACAAGTAGTGTTGGAAGAACTGATATCAACATATGGAAGACTAAAACTTGATTCTGACCTGTCACCTTGTACAAAAATCAACTCAAAATGGATCAGAGATTTTAAGGCCTGAGACTTTGAAGATACTGGAGGGTAAAAAAAGGAGAAACACTTCAGAATCTAGGAATAGGCAAAATTTTTCTATGTAGGATTCCAATAGCTCAGGAAATAAGAGCAGGGATAGGTAGATGGACTTCATGAAATTAAAAGTCTTCTACACAGCAGAAGAAGCATTCAACAGAGGAAGAGTCAGCCTACAGAGGGGAGAAAAACTTTGCAAATATTCACCAGAGGATTAATATCTAGAATATATAAAGAACTAAAAAATATAAATAACAAAAGAGTAATCCAATCAATAAATGGGCAATGGAAATGAACAGTCTTTCCAAATGGAGACATACATGACAAATAACTACATTTAAAAATGCCCAATATTCTTAGCTCTCAGGGAAATGCATTGAGATTCCATCCTACCCCAGTCAGAATGGCTACCATCAAGTAAAAAAATAATAATGATGATGATAAGGATAAGGGAAAAAGGAACTCTTATTCATTGCCAGTTGTTGTTGTTGTTAGGTGCCATGGAGTCATGTGCAATGCATAGTGACCCTGTGTACAACAGAATGAAACACTCCTCAACTCTGTGCCAGGTATATGATCTTTTTTATGTTTAAGATCATTGTTGCAACCACTTTGTCAATACATCTTTATGAGGGTCTTCCTTTTTTCATTGACCGCCAACTCCTCCAAACATGATGTCCTTCTCCAGGAATTGGTACCTCCTGAAAACATGTCCAAAATACATAAGACACAGTCTAGCCATCTTCACTTCCAAGGAGCACTCTGGTTGCCCTCCTTCAAGAACAGACCTGTTGGTTCTTTTGGTAATCCATAGTATATTCAATATCAGTCTATAGCACCATAATTCAAAAACATAAATTCTTCTCCTGTCTCCTTTATTCAGTAACCAACTTTCACAATGATATGATGCAACTGAAAATACAATGGCATGAGTCAGGTGCACCTTCATCTTCAGTGTGACATCTTTACTTTTTGATGCTTTAAAGAGGTCTTTAGCAACAGCTTTTTCCAATGTAATATGTCTTTATATTTCTTGACTGCTGCTGCTATGGGTGTTGATTATAGAACCTTGTAAAGCAAAATCGTGGAAAATCTTAATCTGTTCTCTACTTATGATGAAGTTGCTTACTGACTCACTTATAAGGATTGTTGTTTTCTTGATGTTGAGGTGCAATCCATATTGAAGGCTATGTTCTTTGATCTTCAGTAAATGTTTCATATCTTTTCACTTTCAGCAAGCAAAGTTTTATCATTTGCATAATGCAGGTTGAGTCTTCCTCCAATCCTGATCCGCATTCTTCTACATAAAGTCCAGCTTCTTGGATTATTTGCTTGGCATAGAGCCTGGAAAGGTACTGTGAAAGGATACAGCCCTGACACACATCTTTCCAGACTTTAAACCAGGCAGCATTTCCATGTTCTGTTCGAACAACTGCTTCCTAGTCCATATACAGATTCCTCATGAGTACAATTAAGTACTCTGGTCATCCCATTCTTTTCAATGTTATCCATAATTTACTGTGATCCACACAGTCAAATGTCTTTGCATGGTCAATGATACATAGACAGACACCCTTGTGGTATTCTCTTCATTGGGCTAATATTCATCTGATGTCAACAATGATATCCCTGGTTCCATGCTGCCTTCTGAATCTGCCTTGATTTTCTAGCAGTTCTCTAACTATATACTGCTACAGTGGCTTTTGAAGGATCTTTAGAAAAATTTTACTTCCATGAGATATTAATGATATTGTTCAATAACTTCCACATCTGGTTGGGTCTCCTGTCTTGAGAATAGGCACAAATATGGATCTCTTCCAGTCAGTTGGTCAGGTAACTGTTTTCCAAATATCTTGGCATAAACAAGTTAGCACCTCCAGTGCCTCATCTGATTATTAAAGCATCTCCACTGGTATTCTATCAATTCCTAGAGCCTTGTGTTACACCGATTCCTTCATGGTAGCCTCTACTTCTTCCTTTAGTATCAGTGGTTCCTGATAATATGCACCCTGTTGAAATCATTGATCATCCACCAATTCTTTTTGGTATAATGACTCTGTGTATACCTTTCATCTTCTTTTGATGTTTTGCATGTTGTTTAACATTTTCTCTGTTGAATCCTTCACTACTGCCACTCAAGGCTTGAATTGTTTCTTTAATTCTTTAAGCTTGAGAAAAATGGAGTGTGTTCTTCCCTTTTGGTTTTCTATCTCCAGTTCTTTGCACATGTCATTATAATATTTAATTTTGTCTTCCCAAGTTGGCCTTTGAAATCTTCTATTTAGTTCTTTAACTTTGTCTTGTTTTCATTTTTCTTTAGCTGCTCAACAGTTAAGGGCATTTTGGAGTCTCTTTTGACATGTAATTTGATCTTTTCTTGTCTTTTCTTTTGGTCTTTTCATTAACCATTTGCTTTCTTCAAGAAGGATGTCTTTGATGTCATGCCACAACTCCTCTGGTCTTCTATCATTAGTATCTGATGCACCAAATCTGTTCTTGAGATGGTCTCTGCACTCAGATGGAATATACTCAGGATCATACCTTGGTTCTCATACACTTGTCCTTACCTTCTTCAATTTCAGTTAGAACATGTATATGAGTATTTGCTGGTCTGATCCACAATCAGCACCTAGTCTTGTTCTGACTTTTGATATTGGGCTTTTCCATTGTCTCTTTCCACAAATATGATTGATTTGGGTCCTATATGTTCCATATGGTGAATTCTGTGTGTATAGTCACCATTTATGTTGGTGAAAAAATGTATTTGTTATGAAAAGTTCATTGGTATGACAAAATTCTATCATGAGATTTCTAGCATCGTTTCTGTCACCAAGGCCATATTTTACAACTACTGAGCTTTCTTCTTTGTTTACAACTTTTGAATTCCTGTCACCCATAATTATCAGTACATCCTGATTACATTTTCAATCTATGTCAGATTGCAGAGGCTGGAAAAATCTTCCCTATCTTCTTTTGTGGCCTTAGTGGTGGGTGCATAAATTTGAATAATAATAACAATCATATTAACTGGCCTTCCTTGTAGGTATATGGATATTATTCTATCACTGACAGCATTGTACTTCAGGACAGATCTCGAGATGTCTTTTTTGATGATGAATGCAGCTCTATTTCTCTTAAAGTGGTCATTCCCAGCATAGTAGACCATATGATTATTTGAATCAAAATGGCCCATGCCCATCCATTTTAGCTCACTGATGCCTAGAATATTGATGTTTATGTGCTCCATTTCCCTTTTGACCATTTCTAATTTTCCTAGATTCATACCACATACATTCCATATTCCAATTATTAATGGATGTTTACAGTTGCTCCTTCTCATTTTGAGTCATGCCATATCAGCAAATGGAGATCCCAGGGGCTTTACTTCACTCTCATAATTAAGGTCAACTCTACTTTGAGGAAACAACTCTTCCCCTGTCATCTTTTGAGTGCCTTCCAATCTAAGGAGCTCATTTTCTGGCTCTGACTATCTCTGACAGTGTTTCTCTGCTATTCATAGGGTTTTCAATAGTTTATTTTTTCAGGAGTGGATTATTCATGCCCTTCTCACTAGTCTGTTCTAGTCTGGAAGCACAGTTGAAACTTGTTCACCATGAGTGACCCAGCTGGTATCTGTAATACCGGTAGCATAGCTTTCAGCATCACAGCAACACACAAGCCCCAGAACATGGCAAACTGATAGACACATGGGGGATTCACTGCTAGTAGGACTGTAAATTAGTCCAGCCACTGTGGATATCAGTACAGAATCTCCCCAAAGACTAAAAGTAGAAATTCTCTGTGATCCAGACATACCATTTCTGGGCATATACCCAAAAGAATCAAAGTTAACTTACTACAGAGATACATGCATTACCCACATTTATTGAAGCACTACCCACAACAGCCAATTATGGAACCATCCTAGGTGCCCATCAGTGGATGAATGGATTTTAAAAATGTGATATGTATACACAATGGAGTTTTACTCAGCCATAAAAAAGAATGAAATTACATCATTTTCAGGAAATATATAGAATTATTAATCATGTTAAGTCAAATAAACCAGACTCATAAAGTCAAATATCTCATGTTTTCATTCATTTGAAAGCTAAGAGGAAATAAAAAAGAACTTGAAACTAAAAGGAGAAATTATAGGGATAAAGAAGAGGAAGAATTCAGGGGGAAGGGTAATAACAAAGAGTAACAGAGGGAGTGAATATGCTCAAAGTAAGGTCATATATAGTGCAGTTACCCTGATCTAATCTTTACACGTTGTATGCCTGTATTAAAATGTGACACTGCACCTCATAAGTATGTACACTTACTATGTGCTAATCAAAAATAAGAATTTTTTTTAGCCATGCACCATGGCATACGCCAGTATCTTCGAGGCTAAGGTAAGAGGATCACAAGTTCAGGGACACAGGCAACCTAGTGAGATCCTGTCTCAAAATAAAAATGAAAAAATAAATAAGAGATGGGGTACAGCTCAATGGCAGGGTACATGCCTAGCACACACAAAACTCTGAGTTCAAAACCCTAGTAATATAACAAGTGATTAGTTTTTAAATATTCTTAAGTGAGTATGAGCAATGTACCACCAAGTGCATGCATGATAATGTCATAATGAGACCTATTACATTGTACATTAAAAACCACTAATAAAACTTTTTTACATAAAGTAAATAGATTAATAAATAAAATGCTCTTGATCCTGGGCATGGTGGTGCACATCTATAATCCCAGCACTCAGGTGGTTGAGGCAGAAGGATCAAGAGTTTGAGGCCAGCCTGAGCTACATAGCAAATTATGGCTAGATAGACAGGTAGGTAGGTAGGTAGGTAGGTAGGTAGGTAGGTAGGTAGATAGATAGATAGATAGATAGATAGATAGATAGATAGATGACATTCTTGAGAATTTTATACCAATATAAATATTGCCAACTTGAACTAAAGGGAACCAAAAAGGACAAAATGAAAGAGGACCAGCAAGTCCCCAATATTCTTCTGGCAGTAAACTGGCTGATAAAACCACTCAACTGCAAACACATACTATCCTTCACACAAAAGGAAAGATGTCTCAGAGGAATGAACCACTAGCACAGATAGTAAAAGGTTATTCTCAAACCTTCACACCCAATGGAGTTTGCACTGCTAGATTTCAAAATTGTCTCAGACTGGTGACATCTTCCTTCTTTCCATTTTTTCCTCTTTTAAACAGGAATGTTTATGACTGGTATTCCATACCTCCCCTTCTCCTTTGTATTTTGGAAACAGATTACTTATTTTCTAGATTCATAAATCTACAGATATGAGAAAAGGACATGGCAGCCCACTCCTGAAAATAATTCTGAAACAATTAGCCATTGAAAACCCTATGCGGGTCTTTGTGAGTTGGATCTGACTTAATGGCATTTAACAACAAGTCTACAGATGGAGGGAAATTTTGCCCCAAAACTGGTCTTACCCACACCAATTTACCTTATTCAGATGATGATATTTGAAACTTATCAGCTGATGATTTTAGAAGTGATTTTGGACTTTAAGCTGATGCTACGATTAGTGCTTTTGAAGAAATTGGAATGAAGGGAATTTATTTTCCATGTGGGATACACAAGAATGTTTGGGGACCATAGGGCAGACTATGGTAACCAGAATAGAGGCTCCCAAGGATACCTAGGAACTAATCACTGGAACCTGTGAATTTGTCACCTTACATGGAAAAAAGAATTTTGCAGATATGATCAAATTATAGATCTTGAGAAGGACAAATCCTCCTAGATTATTCAGGTTGTTGGTGTTAGGTGCTATTGAGTCAATATCTGACTCATAGCAACCTTACATACAACAGGGAAACACTATTGTCAGTGCTTCTCTGCTGTCCATAGAGTTTTCAATGGTGGATTGATTTTTGGGAGTGGGTTGCCAGGTCTGTCTCCCAAGCCTACAGCACCTGGTATTCCCAGGCTGTCTCCCATCCAAGTACTAACCAGGCCTGACCCTGCTTAGCTTCCAAGATCTGATGGGATCGGATGCCACAAGGCTACGATTGTAGGCTTATTATTCAGGTAGGCGTAATATAAAAACAAGACATGAATATAGGGAAAAGCCTCCTCAGCATCCCAAATGAAGTTACTTTTTCCATCAAAGGAGCTGAAAATCCCTCCCAGTTGTTGCAGTCTGGCAGGCACCCCAGAGGTAGCTCCCAAAATAGAAAATACGCAGATTAGAAAGTGGATTTCCAGATCTAGGAGCCCACATTTGTAAAATGAATGCGTGGGAGAATGAGTGATGAGTAAAACAGGAGTAAGCCTCTTCTAAGGTACATTGGACAGAGGAAATTTTAATCAAATTCAAAATGTTTATCATTTACTACATTCCATACACAACAGATGTCTCAGGATCTAGAAGTATATAGACAGAACTTTGCCCCTCCTGAAGTTTAAATCCAGCCAAGTTTCCATAGAAACCTTGCTCACACCAAGAATGCCATGGACTCTCAATAGTGACTGAGCAGACCTTGCACAATGCAAAGAGAAAATTAATCAAGTGATCCAGTCTATATTCTCCTAACCATGCTCCTCTCAACTACTTCACCAACTCTTTAGTAAGGAGTAAATGGAAGTTAACTTATCTTAGTCTTGTTATATGATATCACATAATATCTGTGGATTCACTATATATCATTAACAAGCCTTAAGGTACCTACACAGTGAGTATATATAAATCTCATTCCATTGATTCAGTCACTCCAAAATAATCCTCTTGTTATCTTCACAGAAGGCTAAGCTAAAAGAACTATGTCAAGCATTTTCATAGAGAAACATCCAAATCACTTTCCTACTATATCTCATCAGTTCACTCTCCTATTTTGACCTCTCATAAAATCCCCACTACTATCAGATTAGAGTACAAAACCATTAATGTGGCCTACAAGCAGGAGTAACATTTACAACGGTTAACAATTACATGGCCTCCTCCCTATCAGAATGGACACTGGTCACAAAACCACCAGTATACTCATACCCATGAACATCAGCAGAGTATCAGCTCAAACTACTGGGTCCAATGTAACCTAGCCTGTACCTACTCTTCAGCTACTCACCACCTTTCAGTTATGATGGACCCCTTTCTATTGGTTTCTGCTAAGACATTTATAGCCTGTAGCTGTAGCACTGTGGCATCCAATCCCGTCAGATCTCAGAAGCTATGCAGGGTTGGGCATAGTTAGTACTTAGATGGGAAACTGCCTGGGAACACCTGACACTGTAGGCTTGGGAGAAGGACCTGGCAACCCACTCCCAAAAAAATCAATCTGCCATTGACAACCCTAGGAATAGCAGAGAAGCACTGACAAAGCTTCACATATTATATGTTATATGTAGGGTCACTACGAATTGGATACTGTCACAATGGCACCTAACAACAACAACAACAAGACCTTTACACATACTATTTCCTCTGTCCATAATGCTAACTCCCACCCCTTCCTACACAAGGCTTTCCATCCATTTACAAGTCTGTGCTGACATACCACTTTTTCAGTGTCCTTTCTTTGACTATTACCATCTCCCACTCCAATTGAATCAGACCTGCCTGTATTGGTTATTTTTAGCAGCCTATAAATCCCCTTCATTGTAGATATAGCCATTTTAATTCAATAATGACTTGTGTAGTTTATTGTTTCCTTCATTATATTTTAGAACAGAGGCTGCATCTATCTTATTTACTCATACTGGTAACTGTACTATTAATATGCTATGCAGTACATAGAAGGAATTCCAAAAAGACAGCTAATATTTGTGTGTGTGTGTGTGGTACTGGGAGAACTCAGGGCCTCATGCCTGCATGTTCTGCAAGTGCTGGACCACTGAGCTGCACCCTCAGCCCATTTTTTTACCTTTTTTGAGACAGGGTCTCGCTAAGTTACGAAAACTGCCTCTGGTCTCAAACTTGCGATCCTCCTGTCTCCGCCTCCTGAGCCACTGGAATTATAGGCATGCATCACCATGCTCAGCTAGGATAGCTAATATTTACTGAACTTTTGCTATGTATCAGACACTGCTACATAGCCCAGTGAGGAGGTTGTTGCAAGGATCTATTATTTTAGATAAAGATACTGAGGCACAGCCAAGCTAAGTAATTTCCCAAAGTCTCAAAGCAAATAAGTGGCAGGACTGGAAGTTGATCCCAGGCAGGGAGTCCCCAGAGACCATTCTTTTAACAACCACACTATGGTTATTGTGGTTGTTAGATGCCTTTATAAGTCTTGCTGGATGATTTACTGAATTGTAGTCGACTTTATGGTGGGCAAGACCAAGTAAGCTTCACCTCAAAGAGAATGCAGTCATAAGACATCCTCTGGGCTCACAGTCTACTTATTAGATGAGAAATACAGTATAGGTAAAGGTAAAGGTATAGGTAAAGATAGAGATTATAGCAGGAAAAAAATGTCTTATAAAAATAACATGGCTGGCCAGTGGTTTTCAAAGGTTTTTTGCAAATGTATTCTACCATGGATCTCCACCAAAATCACCAGGGAAATATTTTATTGCCAAATGAATTCTTTTACCACCATGCCCCCTAGCACCTCTCCCAACCCTCAGAACACTGCCTGCATACCAGAATACTCTTCAGGACAGAAACACAAGAAAAATAGTAAAGGTGATCCCCAGACAAACATATGCCAGTGGAATATTCCCTAAACAGACCCTCTGCCCCAACTTCTGTCCCCATGCAAGGAAGGAAGTGCCTTTACCTTGAAATAAAAATGCTTTGCTGGCATTGTGTAAACCAGACACCTGAGTGACTCCAAAGGTGGTATTCACAAGGTCGAGCTCAGTGATAATGTCCATCTGAAGGTCAGGGTCCATCCCAAAGCCCACCACTGCAAAAGAACAAAGTAAATTGGGCTTAAAAGGCAGGCTGCTAGCAGCAATACAGTGCAGAGTTTAGAGAGGCAGGGAGTGAGGATACAGGGAAACCAGTGATAAGTGCTTGGAGACTCTCTAGAAAGAAAAGGAAAGCAACTCTGTCCTATCACCCCACTGAGAGCACTGTCTCTTTGTTTCTTTCCACAGTCCCACATCCCATTTGAATAATCTGTCATCCAAAATCCCTGAGGCCAAATATATTTCAGGATTCAGAATGTTAGGAAAGGTAATGTGGCCTACATACTACACTTTAAGTAACATCCTCAGCAAAGGCTGAATTAGAACCCCATTATCAAATCCTATGATGTATCGAATTGAAAAGTATGTGTTCTTCATGAAAAAATGCTCAACACCCCTAGCCATTAGATAAATGCAAATCAAAACAACTCTGAGATTTCACCTTATACCAATAAGAATGGCCAAGGTCAATAAAACAAACAACAACAAATGCTGGCGAGGTTGCGGGGAAAAGGGAACATTCTTACATAGTTGGTGGAGTTGTAAATTGGTCCAACCACTGTGGAAATCAATATGGAGGTATCTTTAAAAACTAAAAATAGATCTACCATGTTGTTAGGTGCTGTCGAGTCGGTATCCGACTCATAGCGACCCTACAGACAACAGGCGAAACACTATTGTCGGTGCTTCTCTGCTATTCATAGGGTTTTCAATGGCAGACTGATTATTGGGAGGGGGTTTCCAGGTCCTTCTCCCAAGCCTACAGTATCTGGTATTCCCAGGTGGTCTCCCACCCAAGTACTAACCAGGCCCAACCCTGCTTAGCTTCTGAGATCTGACAGGATCAGATGCCACAGGGCTACGGCTGCAGGCCAGATCTACCATATGACCCAGCTATAACATTATTGGGAATTTCCCCAAAGGGAGATGGGTCATCATACCACAGAGACACCTGTATCTCCATGTTCAATGCAGTGCTTTTCACAATAGCAAGGATATGAAATCAACCAAAGTGCCCTTCAACAGAAGAATGGATAAAAAAAAACTATGGTATATATACACAATGGAATACTACTCAGCAATCAAGAAAAAATGAAATAAGGTCATTCGAAGCAAAATGGATGGAATTAGAGAAAATTATTTTAAGTGAACAAACACAAGCTCAGAAAGAGAAACACATGTTCTCACTCATATGTGGGAGCTGATTCAAAATTATAAGACGGAAAAATCCTATTCAAAGGTCGGATCAAAATAAAAGGGCGGGAAGATAAGAATGGTGTCAATATAAATGGTCTAGAAAATGCATGTAATTGTTCTAACAAGATAAAAACAAAGACCACTACAGGAAAAGTTTCTATCTTAAACAGAACTGGAACCCAAGGACATATAGAAAAATATTACTAAGTAAAAGATAGAGAAGACTTAGATGGGGAGAGGGGAGGGGGGAAGCATAGGGGAGGGTAAGGGGTAACCTATATGAATAATGTTCATCAAAATGCACATATGGAAATGTCACAATGAAAAGCATGTCAGAATGAATCACATTAAGGTGTACATTAAAAATTTCCAATAAAAATAAAATAAAAAAATAAACGTACAAATGATGTTATACTTGAGAAATAAATATATGTGCTAGCTACAAAAAAAAGTATGTGTTCTTCTAATTGGCATAAAGACTATAAATAGCCTAATAACTATTCGGGTCAAGTTTTGTCACCAGATGAGTCCAACTCAGGACAATTTTGCTTTCTGCTGAATTATGAAGATGTTTTTAATTTCTAAGCTTTTTTAGGGGCTAGGCATTAGCTCAGTTGGTAAAGCGCCTGCTCTGCACTCTCTGAGGACCTGGGTTTGATCCCCAGTACCACTAAAATGTGAGAAGGATGTGGCATCCACTTCTGAAACAATCCCAAAACAACCAACCATTGAAAACCCTATGAGGGCCACTATGAGTCTGACCTGACTCAACAACAACAACAACAAGCTTTTTTTAGATCTGGAGACTGAGGATACAGGATTGGGCCCTGATCTACCTACCTCAGACACAGATGCAATAGGAAATGCAGAGGCCACCACCAAGAGTAAACACTTGCAGATTGCTCCCATCTGAAGCAAAGAGGGGCTCTTTCCTATTGGAGAAGAGCCATGGAGAGACTGGCCAGAAAGGACAATCCCTGGAATAACAGGTGTATATTTCCATCCAAAGATTCCTGGATGGAAAGTTACATGTCCTGGTATTTCTTATTGGAGAATCTTTAGTGCAGAGAAATATGACTCTGAATCTCCTACTCCCTTGTCTGAGAAAGGCAAATCCCCAAGGGTGTCTCTTACCCAGGGAGCATTCTGTGAAATGATTCATTCATGATTGCAAAGTGATTTCCAATTATATGTATTAATAAGGCTACAGATCACTCTAACGGACTGTATTTAAGCCATTCATAAAGGCTGTGTCTATCTACACTTAGCATCTCAATAGTGCAATTCTGATTGCGCAGTTGGAAATGTTTTAATCAGCAACAGCTGTCAACTTTCATCTGACGGTAATGCAGTCGCTGAGGCACGATTCAGAGAGCTAGCACCCAATTTGTCCCACAGAGGCAGAGTGAATATTCATCAGGACATCATGAGCTACCACAACCTCACCTGTCCTCCCACTTCCCTCATGGCTGTCCAGAGGGGAAGGAAATCTACTCTGTCCCTCCTTGTTTCCTGTTAGGAAACAGAAACCGTTGGAGCAATCAAGGCTTCTGTCAACAGAAAGCTGGTCAGGAAGGACACATTGGAGCTGCAACCTGTCATTTCCAAGGCAGAAAACAAGTTCAATTAAAGGCATATTGCATATAATTGCCTTCCCAGTTTTTGTCAGGCTTCCCTTGTCTCCTGAACTGAAGGTATAAGTTTTGTCCTTCAAAATGCAGTCTGTTATGGGATGAGTTTCCCCAAAGACAACTCTTACTTCCATTAACTCTGCATTCATTCATTCATTCATCCAATAATTCTTCCAAAAGGTATTACTAAGGGCTTACTATATACTACATGTGTTGCCAGATACTGGAAATGTTCTCATGGACTTTGCATTCCTGGGATTGGGGGACAAAAGTAAACAAACAAAGAAGATAATTTGAGATGGCAATGAATGCCATGGAGAAAATAAAATACAGTACTGAGATAGAAAGCAACTTTGATGGGGGCCCTACTTTACATGAAGTAATCAACGGTTATTTTGATCTCAAACCAGGATGACTAGAAGGGCCAATACCTGGGGGAAAGCTTTCCATATGTAGAGAACAGTGAGTGTAAACTAGGAACATAGTTGGAGTTTTCAAGAAACAGAGAAGAGGTTAGTGTGCTTGCAGCAGAATGAGCCTGGACTAGAATGGTAGAAAATGAGGTCAAAGGTAGGCAGGGTTGGACTGTATAAGGCTCTGTGACCCACAACAAGCAGCTTGAATACTGTTTGTATTTCCAATGGGATATCTATCATTGGAGGTTCTTAAGGCTTATGTTTAAGAGGAGGACAGGAGGAATATGCTCTGATTTACATTTTAAATATGATCTAATTTTAGTTTCTACCTGCCTGTTATTGCTTATCCCACCCACACTCAATTCACAGTGCCTACTCTATGCAAAGCAGAACTCAGCTAGACAGTCTTCTACCATCCCAAGTCACCACACTGTGAGTTTGTTGAGACTTGTGACATTTTTCTCCAAGTGAGCTTTGATGCTAGCAACTATGTGATCACCTTGAAAAGACAGGAAAGGAACTAATATTTCAGTTTGATCTATAGTGTTCTACACCTATATGGCAGAAATTAAATCGCGGGTGATCTCAGAAGACCTCCACGCTAGTCTTTCTCTGGCCAGGAATTTTTAAAGTGTGCTGGGGAATGTGCCCTGAGCTGGACACAAGAGGAAGGAAGTTTCCCTATAGCTCCAGTTCCTTGCACAGGCCTCCACATATTACAGGGTTCATTTAGGTCCTGATTAATTACCTAATGAGTAGGTACATGATTATCACTTAGGGAGCCATGACCTCAGTATGATATGCTTATCTGAGGGTACCATGAGAAAACAGGATGGCATATAGGAATACATATAGGGAGTACAGCCACCTGATGTATTGATCTCAAATATTATCCCTCCCATATTCAACCCTGTAATGCTTGGCTTTGCAGCTCCTTCCACTAGAGTAAGAGTTAAATCTCCTCATCCCTTGACTTTGAGCTCACTGGAAGTCCTAATGTCTTGGCTAATAGGATGTTAGTAACATTACATTGCACAAGCAGAGGTTTGAATGTGCTTGCATGGTGAGACTTATTTCCTTGTATTTCTGCATCATGATGAGAAGAACATGGCCCTGCAGGCCTATTGGTCCAAGAGTACTAAGAATCATGGAGCAGACAATGCTGCCTAAATTTGGACTCGAGCTAAGCCACACCTGGCCTCCATAAGGCAAAACAAGGCCAACTTATAGAAGTGTGACATGCAGTAAGCAATAGATGTTTGCAGTCATAAGGTTATAGATGGTTTGCTATGCAATGTTATTATGGCAATTGTTAATTGATGAAGGGACTAAAGACCCACTAGCCAGGTGTGGTGGCACACATATATAATCCCAGCTACTCTGAGAGGCTGGGGCAAGAGGATCTTTTTGAGGCCTGCCTGGGCTTCATAGCAATTTCAGGGCCAGCATGGGCAGTGTAGGGAGACCCTAACTCAAAATAGAAAAGGGCTAAGAGATGTATTTCAGTGGTAGAGAACTAGCCTAACACACACAAAGCCCTGGGCTCAATACTTAATATCAAAAAAAAAAAAAAAACTTATGATGATCATCAAAAAATACCAAAATCTTCAAGTCTAGGGGATCTACAACTGGACAAACCTAAAATATACCCAAACAGTCTCTGTAAAGCTCATGCCCAAAGGAGAACACAGCACCCTCAGTCCAAAAAACACTGTGGAACCACTAACCTTAAAATGAATTTCAGTCCTCTCTCTTCCCCCTGTGGATTCTGTGCCCTTGGAAAAGTTGCTACTCAGACCCTCAGTTTCCTCATCCATAAGAAGGAGATGATAATACCTCCTCCCAGACTCCTGAGGTCTCTATTGCAGCCAAATGACTACTCCAACACACAATCTGTCTCATAGTTGGTGGCCAGCCGGGGTTTGCTTCACCTGTCATCCATAAGGCTAATTCTCCAGACCATGCTAGCTCTGATCCTCAATTCTATGGGAACAATGCAAGAGATATAGATGGCTCTCCTCCCAGCTAAGCACTCTTTTGCTCTTTTTACGAAGACACCCCATAAAAACAGAATAAAAGAAAAGAAATCAATTAGGCTTCCAGATTTATTTTTCTTCTCTTTTTAATTGGTCCCCTTTAGGATGAAAATGTCCAGTGCCATAAAGGACAGCTTTTTGCACTCTGCGTAGGGAACCAGGAAACCTATTAGTTAGGAAGCATTTACATGGCCTCTCCTAAACCTTAGGTAGTGTGAAAGTGTTGGTTGCATTATTTTTTATTTTAATGTTTCCATTTCTTGTGCAAGCCATGGAGCTTCTCTGCCCTTTCCTAGGAAGCTCTATTAAAGTTTTCTACTTTTGACATAATACCTGCACAAATGGCTGAAACTGGGAATTAGGATTAAGCAGGATAAAAAGCTCCTGGGGAGGAGGTATTTTTTAAAACCTAGACAGCAGCACATCAGTGTCACAGAGGTACTTGAGGCCTGGCTCTGGATCAAAACCTCCAGCATCTTACCCAGGACACCTGTTGCCTCTGCAGCTGCTGGCCATGCCTCAGTCCCGCCCAATGAGTGCTTGAATCCAAAGACCCTCAGTCCACTTTTGACATCCAGGACCTAGGCTCCCAAGCAAATCTTCCTGGCTCGCTTCAAATCCAATCCAACTCAATGTCCATGATAGCAGCTGGTTTCCTGGCCCATAGGAGTAAAATGATGCTGGCAAGATGCTCCAAGATCTCATTTAACAGCAAGATTTCATCACCATTTGGTCAGTTCTTAAGACTCTAAAAGCAATTTTCTTAAAGAAAATGCTCTATGTTTGTTCCAAGTTGACTGATATTTTATGGGGTCACTGGAGGCTGGATGCTCATGTTTACTGCTCCGTTATTCAATTCATAATTATTGAACCACATAAGAATTGCCTTGAAAAGAAAATCTCTCCTTTCCAGCAGGTGGCAGCAAAAGGCATTCACAGGGCACCATAGGGGTATTGCTGTCACAATTACTCCCTCACCTTCCAGAATTGCTTTTTCGGTTTTGAGACAGGGTCTGACTGTGTAGCCCAGGCTAGCCTCAAACTCAGGATCCTTCTGTCACAGCCTCCCCAATACTGGGATTACAAGCATGTGCCACCATGTCCAGCTTTACCCCCTACACACTCTACCTTGGGGACTAAAACCAACTAGAAAGCAACTGGGGAATAATCAAGTTTATATTATTCACATTTCCAGGCCCTGGGAGAAAACTCATGGATATAGTGTGCTACTACTGCTATTATTGTAGCCACCTAATATCCTAATAAGGCTACCTAATAGCCTAATAAGCCACCTAATAAGCCACTGATGCATCTGGAAAGTTCAGACTATTTATCACCCAGAAGTAAGAACAAGAACTGGAGAACAGCACCTCCTACCTTTACTCCACTTTGCACTGGAAAGCAAGTTCTCAGAACAAGAGCACTGTAAGCAGCTTCCTTATGACACCTATCATTAGATCTTTTCATATGTAACAGTTTCTGCACTGCAGTCTTGCTTTAATTAAAATGTGCCTGATATCATCTATTCATTTCCATTAAAAGGCAGTGATATCTGAGCAGCTCACTAAGTGAACCACATGTTTATTTCATCTTAAGACTGTTAGCAGTCCAGACAACAATTATACCACTTGACAAATCAACTTTCCAAGCAGCTGTTTGGATCCTGATAAACTAATCACCACCCAGCCTTTGCTACCTAAAGAAGATGGATGTCTGATGTGGAAATGAGGGCTCCTGGGCAAAAATCAAAAGGGGATGCCCCCAGAAAGCTACTACTTACATCCCCTCAAGCTGCAGGAAATCGTTAATGTACAAACCAAGAGATAATTTCTTCCCTCTCTCCTTGATCCTCCTGATAATTTTTGTAGGAAAAGTATGTGGCTTCTGAAAACTCCAGCTCCCCAGGCAGCAGCCACAACCAGGAGGTCAGATCTTTCCATACCTCCCAGCCTTTGCACAAGCTCTTGCCTCTGCCTAGGGTGTTTTCCCACTTTATCTCTCCAAAGCCTTCAAGACACAAAACTCCCAAATGTCACCTCCTGAGAAAAGCTTCCCTAACATAAACTTCTTATAATCCCACCTCTCCAGCCCCCATCAAGCTGTACAATAAAAATGCTCTCCAGATTCTATCCAGATTCTCACCCAAGCTGTACATTCCCAGTAGTCAAAGACCAAGTCATGTCCTCTTTACATAAGTTATCCAGCACCCTAGCAAGATACTCAACTGTTTGTTGAATGAAAAAAGTAAATACACTAATGAATCTTCCCCTACAACCAATTTTTTACAAGATGTAAAGGGCATAGGGGGTAGGGAGGGGAAGAAGACTGTGTTCTTAAAAATCTCTTCCATAAGCAATGTGCCCTAGAAACACTGTTCACTCCTGGAAGAGCACACTTTTTGGCAACTTTTCAAAGGAGTAATGAAGCAAATGATTTAGACATATTGGGTGGTAATATGCTCTTGAGGAAGTAAAATGACCCATGGGCTGCCTCTTCCCCATCTAGCTTCTCCCTGCCTTCCACTCCTCTGTAAGATGACCAGCAGCACCAGACTCTCCGTGCTCCGGGTAGCCGGAGCTCCGCACTAGCCTCGCCTGTCCTCATCCTCATGGAGTGGGGTTTCTTCCAGTGTGTTCTTAGTTTTAAAATACTAACCTGAACCTATAAGGTTGGATTCAATAAAAAAATATTCTAGATTACACTGAGTGTTGACTTCTCCGCAGTCCGGGAAGCTCCTATGGAGACAAGAAAGGTATGGGGGATTCTTTTGTCCCTGGAGAAATGTCTCCTTGACGCTCCTCTTGACGCAAGGGAAAGCCACTGCCCGCTCAGTCGAGGGAAAATGGTAAGGGCCAGCTGGAGCTCCTAGATGACTTGGAGCCTCACGTGGGCTAAAGGGGGGCGCTTGGGGCGCAAGTGGAGGGAACTTTAAAACCAACTCAGGACCCGCACTCCTCAACCCTCTCTGGATAAACTTATTCCTTTGCCTGGGAAGGAGGCTATGCCTATAGAGAAGACAAATGAAGGTAGTAAAGGAACAACATACAGGCAGAGGGAATGACCACAAGTCCATTCTGGAATTTAGAGTCAGTGGGCAAGGAGCAGTGAGGATGGCTGGCGTAGAAATGAAAATCCCCAGCACTCCCCTCAATCCTTAGGCCATACTTTTGGCAATTTCCTTTCCCACCCCACCTCACCCGGGTCTCCTGGCGTCTATGACTAGCTCCTTGAAGAAGGCTGCTTACGAGCCTGGCTCCTTTGAACCCCAGGAGACTTGGGAGACAGGAAAGCCTGTAGAAGAGGAGGGAAGCAGGTGCGCTTAGAGTCCTTACAACTGCCTCTCCAGAGGCATAACGAAGTAGGGACTTAAAGCAATTACACCAATTATTCTTGTTCCACCACCCCACTCCTCAATCTTCAGTTATAAGCAGGGGTAATTGATTTGGAGATTCAGAAAATCTGCCCGGGTTGTCTCCATCGCTCCAATTTCCCCCGAATAATCGTTCGCCCAACCCTTGGGGCGGGAAGCGGGCGGAGGAGAATACTCGTGGAGTTCCTCTGGGGAGAATCAGGAAGGAGCAAGAAGAGATCGCAGGATCCCGGGGTCCTCCTGCAGCCGTCTCCCGCGCGGCGCCGCGCTCTCCCGAGCCCCGGCTGCACCCAGCGGCCAGAAGCGCTCCCTCTGCGGGTGCAACTCCCGGTCTGCCCCTTCCCCACCCGGTGCGGCTCCGAGGGGGCAGTTTCCACCGCATCTTTCAAGTTCGGGGACGTGAGGCTCGCGGGCCCGCCCTGCTGCGGGCTTTGACTCCCCAGAAGCGAGAAGCCGGTTACTAGCAACACGAGGATGCGACCGCTCGGCCGCGCCCCTCACTCCCGAGTCCCCGCAGCCGCGTCCCCTGAGAAGAGGACACTCCTTGGGGGATTCTTCTCGCTCACGAGTTCCGCTTCTCGCCCTTTCACCTCGAGCAGGGCAGCAAGATCTTAGGGACCCGTCCCTAAGATCCGTCCCTCCCACCCTTCCCTAGCCCAGAGCAGAGCTGACTCCAGGTCTCCACGCCAGCGTGGACGCGGGGCACAGCGGTGGGGCTCGCCCCTTTGCTGGGTTCTCTCCAACCTCCCCAGCCCCGCTTACCTGTCCTGGCGGTGCACACGCAGAGCCACAAAACTAAAATCACATCCATTGGCACCGCTTCCGAGGGTCCCCGCCAAGCAGGGCGCACCGTAGCCAAGAAGAAACCAATGGGTCTGGATCCCGAGGCGCACCGGGCTCGGAGCCGCCAAACTTGCTAGCGGGCGGCAGGGGAGGCGGCTGGACCGCGCCGGGCGCTGCGCTCGGAGATCGCGCCGGGGAAGGGAGCCTGGGCTGCCCCGCCCCCAGCCCGCCCCCCACCGCGGGCGGCGGCGGCGGCTCGGGGCTTCGGCCCTAGCCCCTGCTGCGGCTGCGCTCGCCTAGGAGCTGGGGCGGGAGCGCTGGGCTTGGCCACTCCGGCAGGTTGCCTTCTGCGCTGGGCGCCGATCCACTTCGCCTCCTTAGCTCACGCGGTCACTGCGAGGACCCAGGCGGCAGGCGGGGCAGTGGCAACCAACCAACCCTGAGCACCTGAGCGGGAGTCCTGGGACCCGCGGCCGGAAGGGAGGCGCTGGAGACGCAAGGCTTCACGCGCTCCGGCCGGGCCGAGCTGTCCTCTCCACTGTCGCCGCCTCTGCCCCCGCGCGGTGGTGGGGGCTGCCGAAGTTGCCACAGTACATCCCCGCCGAACCGAAAAGCAGCTGAGCCCTCGTGGGTGGGCTTTCTCCTTGGAGAACCCAGACAGAGGCGGCGTCACCGAGCGCACCCGACCCCTCCTAGGAAAGCAATTACTAGGGATTCGCTTTAGCTAGTGGGTGGGGAGGAACGGGTCTTTCTGCTGCTTCTCTCCAGGCGGGACCCTATGACTCGGTACAGGCTTTGGGGGTGCAAGAAGAGGGCGCTGAGGCGGAAGGTGCAAGGAAAAAAAGAGTCCCCAAGCTGGAGCGATCTATGGTCGGGGTTTGGGGAGTCTATTTGCAAACCTCCTTCTGTAGGGCAAATGCTGCCACATAGGGGAAATCCGTAACCATTTTTTTTTTCTTGCGTGACTTTCTTAATGGTTTTGTCAAAAGCCCATTCTCCTTTATAGTCACATTTTGGTTTCTCCTGCCTTTACTGCGGGACTCCTAACCCCAACACCATTCCATGGAGCGAAAAGCTGGGCTTTGTTTGAGGCCTGTGGACCAGTACAGGAAGGGTCTTCCAGCCTTTGTGCCTCCCACGACATTCCCTACGATGATGTCCCAGGTTGGAGATCTCTGTCCCATTTCCTATTTGTCCCACTTCCATCCAGAAATGTTATAACTGGAATGGAGTCCCGGAATCAGAAATGAGAGAACCCCTGATTTATACCAAATGAGCTACATGATTTCAAGCTCTGAGCTTGCTCACTCAGCCCACCCGGGTATCCCTAGGAAGTCCCAACACCACCACTGTGATATTCACAGCATCCCAGAAGAGTTCAAGGAAACTTCTCCCAACAGCCCTTCCTCATTTCCTGGGAACCAATTCTAAGAGTTCAGAATCCTCTTCAGAAATAAGAACCCACCTCTCTAGCTTTGCAGCCCTCCTCACTTCCCAGATCCTTAACCCCTGCACAACTTTGACCCCAGGATCCCCCAGTAAAGGTAACCTAATCAGCAGCACAGCTTATTCAGAACGGTTTCACGTCCACTCTCTCCTGGTCTCTGCCCTATTTTTCTGGGTATTTTTCTATGCAAACTATTGTCCTACTTGGTCCTGTACATTGTGGTACAAATGAAAAGTAAAGTAAGTAAACAGGTAAGAAAGTAACAGGAAAGTAAAAGGAAAGTAAACAGGAAAATACCAGTTCAAGGAGTGTCCTGTGCAATCCAGAAGTTGAGCTGAACTATTAAGAGGTAAACTGATATTAAGGCTCAGTTGATTCTCTGGGTTTACCAGGATTTTTCTTGGCCTCAGAAGGGAACTGTCTGCCTTGATGCTGGGTCTTCACTAGAGTCAAAGCTTTTCCTCCTGTCTGCAACATGTTACATTTAAAGCTAACATTAAAATCTGCACTTTGTAGAAAGTAGGATTTCCTAAGTCTTGCTCAGCCCTGTGGACGAGGATACCACATGCCATGCTGTGATGTGAGAACCATGTCCCCTATCTCCCCTGCTGTCTTTAAATAGACCTCAGCGGGCTTTAGTGGCTTTCAGCTGCTGTTTCCAAGTCTCTTTTATTGATCTTAGAAATCCCAGAATCCCTAAAAGTCACTGTGATCCCAGTAAGGAGAGAAGCGGTCCCGGTAAGACCTTTAGAGCTTTCTATCTTCATGTCTATGTGTAATTAGCTGGTCCTGTGGGATGAGGCTTTCAGCTTGTTCCATTAAAAAATAAAGGGAGACATATGTTCTGTCATAGCTTTGCAGCATCACACCCATTAACAGTAACAAGAGTTAGTCTTAACAAGTTCATAAATCTTTCCTAGATAACGAAATACTTCAATCTTCTCTAAGTGCATTTGCTGAGTGGGGATTTTGAATATGTAGGCCTGCTAAGTCATCATAGACTAGGCCTAACAGATTTCTGTAGTGAAATGAAGGTTTCCCTTGGCTATGTATATGCCTGATGGTGAGATCTTGCAGTGGGACTTGTGCTCAGCAGAGGCAGCAACAAGCTTTGGCTTACACAATGCCATATCCCAGGTCCACCTTACCCTAAAGGATGACCTACCTCTCTGGTTTCTCTGAGAGCTGGTAGCTTCCTTTGATCATCCCTCTGCCTCTTCTTCCTGACCCCTAAATGGTGGAGAGCCCCAGGGCCCCATCCTCAGCCTTATTGTCTTCCAGCCACACCCACTCTCTGTTATTCTTATCCACCCTCATGGATTTAAATAATATTTATAAATAACTCTCGAATATGTATTTACAGTCCCAGCCTTTCCTTTGAACCTTACACTTACACCCTCAACTACCTATTAGGCAATTTAAGGATAATATTGCCACATCATCACAATTCAAAATATTTGTATTTCAAAGGGCCCATCCCACAAGATGGAAAATATTTTTTTTTTCAGTACTAGGGGTTGAACCCAGGGCCTCACGCTTGCATGCTTTGCAAGTGCCGGACCACTGAGCTGCACCCCCATCCCATTTTTTTTTTTTTTAACTTTTTGAGACAGGATCTCCCTAAGTTACGCAGACTGCCTCTGGTCTCAAACTTGTGATCCTCCTGCCTCCGCCTCGTGAGCCGCTGGGATTACAGGCATGCGCCACCACTCCCAGCGATGGAAAACAATTTTTGAAAATCACTCCCCAGTCAATCACTTCTCACAAGCTCCTAATTTCCTCCAAGCCATCATTATCTCTTCCTTGGGTTATAGCCATAGACTCCTAACCAGGTTCAAGTGCGGGTTCAATATGTGAAAATTTAGAGGGTTCAGATTCTGTTTAGGTTCAGATTTAAAATTTCAATTTTATGTATAGAAAGACAATTTTTTTCAATGCTTAAATAGTTAAGGTTCAAGTTTGAGTTCAGAAAAATTTTTAAATGCTTGAACCTGAAGAAGTTCAAGGTTTGAGTTCAGGTTTGGTTTGTGTTCAGGTTTGCTATCTACATTGTTGTTGTTGTTAGGTGCTGTTGAGTCGGTATCTGACTCATCGCGACCCTCATAGGGTTTTCAATGGCTGACTGTTTCAGGATTGCCTTGGGAGTGGATTGCCAGGTCCTTCTCCCATTTTTGCGGTGCTGGGAATTGAACTTGGGACCTCAGAGACTGTAGCGCAGCGCTCTACCAACTGAGCTAAATCCCAGCCCACTATCTACATATGGGACTTAAATCTGAACCCAAACTGAAACTGAACCCTCCACGTTTTAACAAATTGAAGCTACACAGGAAACTGAACCCAATTTTTCACAGGCTCAAAGCCCTGTTCATAACTATTCTTGCTGCCTCCATCCTTGCCCCTTACAATTCACTCATACCCTGCTTTGTAAAACATGTGTCAAGTAATAATCCCTGGCCCAAAAATCCTTCTGCAGTCATCATACTTTGGAACAATTCAAACATCTTACAAGGCTCCTGCCTACCTTCCCAGCTTTTGTGCTCCCCATTCTCCCTCTCAATCACTCCAAATGAGCTTTCTTGCTAGTCCTCAAACATTCCAAATTTATACCTTCCTCATTGTCTTTGCACTTGCTATTCCCTCTACCTGAAATGGTCTTTCCATAAATCTTTGATGGTTCACTTTTAACATGATTCAAAGTTCTGCTCAAGTGTTGGCTCCTTGGGAGGACCTGACTCTCTGCTTTATTTTTTATAGTGCTTATGATTGTCTTCAATAATATGATTTATATTTTTACTTATGTATTCTCTTTCTCCCCTACTATAATGTAAGCTCCACAAGAGTAGGAATTTAGTCTTTCTTGTTCGTCATGTTATCTTTCCACCCAGAACAGTGCCTGGCACATTTTAGGAGCTAATAATTGTCTATTGAATGAATGAAGCAATGGGTGCTCCTGCAGGGGGCAGCATGGAGAACCAACTATTCTCATTGGCCATTACCAAGGCAACAGCCAGATCACATTGTCCCACAGGCCACCAGGCCTACTCCATTGGTGACTCTATGTGAAGCAATGGATCCCACCTAGGAAAAGAGAAAAGAACTCTTTTAGTATGCAAACTAAATCCAGAAACTAGAGTAGGTCCAAGCCTGAGAAACTATCCACCTCCTTTACTGTTCTCCAGACTCCTCTCTCTACATCACTCTCTTTGTCCAAGCAACCTTACAACTACTTTCACATTATGAACATATAATTTCCTTGTAAAACAGTGAGGGTAGAAGATGAGAAGATAGTAATTCTATGGACTGGATTGTGCTACCCACTCTGCACCAAAAGACCTGTTCAAGTCCTGGTCTTTAAGAATGTGGCCTTATTTGGAAATTGGGTCTTTGCAATTGCAATCAAGTTAAGAGAGATCATTAGTGTGGACCCCAATCTAATAGGACTAATACACTCCAATAGGCAAAAAGAGTCATCCAGGCAGAATGCCATGTGACAATGGAAGCAGACATTGAAGTGAGGCAGTTGGAAGCTATGGATAGCCTGGTGCTGGAAGAGACAAAGAAGGCTACTCCCCTGGAGGGTTCAGAAGGAGCCTAGTCCACCAACCCTGATTTCAGACTTGTAGCCTCCAGAATGGTGATAGACTACATTTGTGTTGCTTTAAGTTTTCTAGTTTGTAGTGCTTTGTTATGACAATCCTAGGAACTTCATACAAGTACCAACTTGCCAGTAGAGCCAGGGAAGTGTAGAAATACCCACATTTCCTTCACAAGCGTTGGAGCCCCAGTGTTCTGTGGAACTGTGCAGGCCCAATATGGGTGTGTTGAAACACATGTGCATACACAAAAGGGGGTTAAATAAATATATTTGTGTGTATATCTGTTTCTGTATGTGTGTGTATCTGTTTCTGTATGAATATATCAATTCTACAAGAAAATCGGTGCTTTAATTACTGTAATCAACTTCAGTGACATCCAAATTAGAGGGATCTATGTTTTGCTAAATTACCTATTGTCCTTCTGTCTTATAGCTTCAAATACTTTTAAAACAAAGCTGGATATACATCTGTAGAAAAATAGGTGGAAAAATCTACAGAGAGACAGATAGATAAAGACATCTGATAATGCTTTGAATGAAACTGTTCTAGTGCATTACATCAATAACCTTGGATGAGCTTCAAGTTTCTGATAAGACCCAAGGTGTACACATATATAGGTTTTATCAAGTGTTAATTGAGCACATGTTGTCCATCCCAATAGACCAGAAAAAAAGCAGGCATACCACACTTCAAGAAGCCCTAGAAAGAGGCCTCTGTCCAGTGCCAAGCAGAATAGCAATGGCTGTATTTATTAAGTGCAACCAGGAATGGGTTACTGTTCTGAGTGCTTTCTTTGGATTTACTCATTTCTTCCTCAGAACAACTCAATTATGTAGGGGAGACTATTATACCTATTTTATAGGTATAGAAATTGAGTCATTGGCAAAATAAGTTGAACCAAGTTCAAACCCAAGTCTTGTGGGAGAGCAGTCAATAACAACCCTATTCCCTGCCTGAGCTCAGAACCAATTGAGAAATAAAAGAATCATCAGGAGGCCAAAACATTGCCTTCATTAATACAGAGACAGCACTGGAAGAGCATACCCTAATGTGAAATCCAAAATGGACTGGACATCTGCCCTTCCTCCAGGTTGGGCCTTGCCATATCCATCTCACCCATTGCTCTGGATGAGAACAGAAAACAAAAGAGTTCTCACTGAAAAATGAGGGCCAATGGCTGCCATGCTCCTTGGAAAGGATGGGTCCATAGGGAGTGGGTTTAAAGGCCAGGAGTATTTATGGAAAATCCTTCACCATGGACACCAAAAGTGATGATTCTCAATCAACTTTAAAACTTTCTGCCATAAAGTCCCCTGCTATCATCAAGAAGCCTTGGGATGCCCACAAAGTGTTCACCTAGGTATTCTTTTCCAGGCCTTAAAACAATTCTTTATTCATATTAGAAGTACTGTGCACTCTATGCTTTATCATTGCTTTGCAGGGAAATTAAAAGAAAAGCATTGAATTAGAAAAGATGCAGCATTCCTCATTAAGGTCTAGCATTCAAGAACAGGCCAGCTGACCCATGCAACTACATAAGTTTCAGGCCACTGGATAGTGAAATGAGAGTGATGTTTTTGAGCAGCTAAAGGCTGCTTTGGTTACTTTGGGCAGCAAACTACCACATCAATTCATGGGACTGGTTTGGCCCATCTACATAAAGGAGAAATGGCCGATTCTAATGCTTTCAGACTCTTTGCCAAAATCACAAGCCAAAAACTTCTCCTTACCAACAAAGTAACAATAAGCCCCCTCCCATTTCCCAAGGGATCCATAGGTTTCCCTCTGGTCACCTCAGTTCCTCTGACTTCCTGCATCAGTAAGGATTCTATGTGGCTTCATGTAACAGGAAAACTCCAAAATGATAGTAACTTCATGGATATTTAATACTCTCTCAAATAAAAGAAGGGGCTGGGATTTAGCTCAGTTGGTAGAACACTGTGCTGCAGTCTCTGAGGACCCAAGTTCAATTCCCAGCACTGCAAAAATGGGAGAAGGGCCTGGCAATCCACTCCCAAGGCAATCCCGAAACAGTCAGCCATTGAAAACCCTATGAGGGTGGCTAGGAGTCGGATACCGACTCAATGGCACCTAACAACAACAACAACAACAACAACAACAAGTAAAAGAAGTACAGAGTTGGTTCATTTGGTGGCTCTACAAAGCCCTCAGGGACCCAGGATCCTTCTAAGATCTCTTGTCTACCATCCCTAGAATGTAGTTCTCATTCTCGTGATTCAATATAGCTTCTGGTATTCCAGAATATGTATCCACATTCCAGAAACAAATTGTAGAAAAGCATGAAGAGAAGACCATTCCAAAGAGTCTCGCATATCACTTCCACCTATATTTGAGCAGAATCTAGTCAAATGGCCACTCCTTAGGTAATAAAACAACCATAAAATTTCTGGGGCATACCACACTAAGTTTTATTTTTTGGTTGACACATGATATTTGGGAAGAATTAATATTGTTAAAATGGTCAGAGTATTACACAACACTAAGCATTTATTCTCATATATGTTCAGTTGGGCTAGGGTTCAGCTCATGCAGGCTGACCTCTGGCAGGTAGTTCTGCTTCAGACTGCAGGAACTGGGCTGATTCTATCTTTCACTGCATGGCTGAGTGTCAGTTGATTGACTCTGTCCCATGTGCCTTTGACTTCCTTGGGCCACAACCTAGCCAGGACAAGTTCTTCTAATAGCTCAAAGTGGCACCAAAGAGAAAATGGAAATGGCTGAGGGCTTTGAAGATCTAGACACAAACCTGGCACACTGCCACCTCTACTCAGATGCTATTGGCCAAAGCATGGGTGCATGGCCAAACCCAAAGTCAAGTGACAAAAAGTACAATCTTCCCGTGATCAGAACATAGCAAGAATGTGAGCTGGGTTGAGTAAAGGAATGGAACTCAACCATATCTGGCTATAAGGGAAGTAGAAATGTCACATTTGGTTGGGTGACAACAAACATGGATAAAAATAGAGATGTTGCTGAGGAAAGGAAGAACAGAAATCCAGAGACAATTAGCAGTCTACCCCATACTCCTCACATTGTACCAAACTTGGCAAAATACCAGTACTTGCCTAGGGCAAGCTTACTATAATTGTTAACTGGAGCCTCAAGATGGTGTGGAGAACTTAGAATCACTCACAAGGCAAGAAAAGGGAAGGTACACATCAAGATGGAAATGGCCTTTACTTATCCGTACTCTCACTTTTGAGCAGATGAGACAAATTTTTGAAATATGGTCTATCGCAAAGCCTTAAGCCAAGAAAGACCAAATTAATTTCTGGCATCAAAGATGCCCCTGCCAGCAAACTCAAATCTACTATTCCATTGCCTTCCACATTCCCCATGGCCTGCCAAGTAATGTCTGGTCTCTATATTGCCATTAGAGGCACTTGACTGTCAAGGCATAGACTACAATTTCAGCCTAAGTGGTCACTCTCCATCAGAACACATGGCACTTTCCATATCCATCCACCATTCATTCTTAGAATGGTCTGCCTTACCCTCATATTGTCACATATTGTCTGCTATCCATCTGGAAACCCACCCTACCATCCTACTGATGGTCAAAATCCTCCCCATGAACCAACAACCTATTTCATGAAGTCCTGACAAATCCTTTCAGCCAGAGAGAATTTCTTCCCCTGCTTTCCTTCAAAATGGTCTTGTCCTAAATCCTTTTGTGGTGCTCAGTACTTTACAGTGTATATTAATGCAATGTGCATGTAGGTTACTCACTGAGTAACCTGTAGAAAGAGATCTAGTTTTAGCTCTGTTCCTTGTACAGAGCCAACACTCAAGTTTTGCTCAAACAATCTACAAAACACATTTTGAGTACCTGCTATGTGCCACAAACTGTTAGGCATTAGAAACATATAAGTAATTAAGACACGGAGTATAGTGTGGAAATACATAAGTAAGTGAATGAATTGGTGGCCAATGAAAATGTGATTCGGCTTCCCTGTTGATCCATGTGGTATTCCAGTCATTATTTTCTCCTAATCCTAGAAGTGTCTATAGGAAGAAATTTTCTTGAAAAAGAATGAAGATGGGTTAAATGACTTGCAATATCAAAATTCTCATGAACTCCAGATTACACTAAACTGCGAGAAAGAAGTGACCCAAACTATACCTGAACTCTGCTTCACACAGTAGAATGTCTAATCAGAGAAGTAAACCCAATTTTCATAAAGTTGAGCCATCTTATTTGTTTGTTTGTTTGTTTGTTTATGTTACTAGGTAGTTGAGCCCAGGGTCAACTCCCTACTTTGCAAGTGCTCAACTACTAAATTGCACTTCTAGCCCAAGTCTCACTAAGTTACACAGGCTGCCTCTGGACTCAAACCTGCCATCCTTCCCCCTCTGCCTCCCTAGTCACTGGGTTTATAGAAGTGTGCCACCATACCTTGGCAAGTTGAGCCATTTCAAAGGTACCAGAAGAGTTTTCTATTGTAAAGGGCCCCTACCATGAATCTCAAAGACAGTAACTATTCATCCTGCTTGCCTCTGTTTAAAAATCCAATTCCCACAGGATAGGCAGTTATGAAAGAATTCACATCTCACATATGCTAGAATAAATGACCTTAGAGTTCAACTATGTGATTCTGAATCTCTGGTTGCAGGAGAGACATCTAGGCAAAAGGGGAAGGAAGCATGAACAAAGGTAGAGAACAATTCAAGGGAGCAGGAAAAAGCTGAATAAGGAAAATAACAGCAAAAGCCAAAAGCTTGGTGTGGTGGTACATACCTGTAATCTCGGCATTTGGGAGACTGAGGCAGGAGGCTCATCAGTTCAAGGCCAGCCTGGGCTACAGAGCAAGACCTGGTCTCAAACAAACAGAAAACAAGCAAATAAAAAGCTGCAAAGCCCAAGGGGAGGAATGGTTGCCAAATAGATGCACCAAAATGACAGACTGGACGAAAGAAGCCAGATAGTTCTCAGATTAGACATTGCAAGCACTCCTTCCAGCCAGATCCTTATCTCCTCCTTCCTAACAGACCAGAGAGGTTGGCCTTGCAGTGGCTATGTGAGCTCTAGGTTTCCCACACTTCTCATCCCTATTTGCCAACTGAATGCCATGGCATCCAATAACCACTTTGAAATATGTCATAGAGATACCTCTCAGAGTGGGGAGAGCAATAAAAGTAATAAATTGGGAAGGAGTTGACAATTATAGACACTGTGTGATGTGGACACAGGAATTCATCATTCTATTCTCAGGAAAAGGATGGAATTCATCTATTCTCAGGAAAAGGATGGAATTCATCATTCTATTCTCAGGAAAAGGATGGAAGGTACTGTGCCAGCACTAAGCTCTGATCCCAGAGTACCTACTTGCCAGAGGACCCTTGCTGGGGACATAAGGCATTGATGCTGAGTTTGGTATTTGCTGCTCTGTGCACCTGTTAAAGTGTAGTTTTATGGCCAGTCCTGAGAGTGCATGCAAATCTCATTACCATAGGCTTTCCACAGGCCAGAGCTTGGCCACAGGATGGACACATATGCTCCTCACATGTAGACTTCAGCTTCAGCTGCTGAAGACTTTTCGTTTCCCACTGAGGCTTGCCCAGATCAGCTCTGCAGCCATCCAACACTGAAGCAGAAGATAGAGGCAGAGCATGAGTGTGTTACATTCATTTAAGGACATGGTCAAGCCTCTGGGTTGACAGGATCAGTTGGGAAAGACGATGAGACAGGACTTCAGTGCTCCATCTCTGGACAGGGATTCTGAGGGCACCACTCATTTAGAAGGAGAAGTACAGCATTTGTGTGGGGGAGGGGTGGTACTTCAGTATTGAGCCCAGGGCCTCGCATATACTTTGCAAGTGCTCTACCACTGGGGCTGCACTTTCAGGCAACTTTTAGTTTTTCTATCTTGAGACAGGGTCTTACTAAGTTGTGCAGGCTGCCTCTGGCCTCAAACCCATGATTCTCCTGTCTCTGCCTCCCCAGTTGCTGGGATTACAGGTATGCACCACTGCACCTAGCCTGGCATTTGTTATTTGCTTGATACAGGCAATCTTTCTACTAGGCTCTCAATTCCTTGAGACTTAAGACTATTTTATTCAGTCTTGCCTGAGGCCTACCACAATATATGCACTACACAGATATTTGCTGAATTGAAAAGTTGAATTGAAAACTGACAAAATGATCATTAAAACACACACGAAGATTTAATTTGCCAGGTTTGCCCCTGTTCAGATCTACTCACATTCTCTATCTCTGTCTCCCTCCTTCTCTCTCTCTTCCCCATTTCCTCTCCCTTTCTCTTTTTTCTTCTCTCTCTCTCTCCTCCCTAGGAGGGATAATTAATAATTCAGCAAACAATAGTACATTCTGATGGTTAAGAATAAAACAATTTAATTGATATTTGTTTCTGCAGCAGCACAACAATATCTCATTTTCCCAGGAGGACAATTTTCCATGAATGTTCCAGGTTTCTTACAATAAAATAGATCAATCCTGGAGGTACCTGAAGCCCATTTGTTAAAAAAAAAAAAAAAAAAAAAAAAAAAAAAAAAAAAAAAGATGGTGGGTAAGGGTTTGTGAGAGACAAAACTGCAATCACTTACATTTTAAACACTGACATTTATTTAGGGTTTTGTGAACTCATACATTATTAGGATAAATTATAATTTATATCAGTATATAATAGGCAAATATATAATACAATAAATTGCATTTGTACACATAAATACAAAATTTGAGGTAGGGCCTCAAGAATAATGATTTCTTAAATGAATAATGCACAGTATATAATATGTACTCTATAAGATAAATATATGATGCATCATTTGTAACATAATAATATATTTTCTTCATGTACAGTAAATGAAAAAATATAAGGGCTTGATTAGGGGACATATATTTATTTATGGGCAATAGTACCCACATTAAGATGCTTGCATTTAGAACATTATCCAAATATGCATTTTAAGAATTAACCTATTCCTTGATAGGTCCATAATAAAGTGCAAAAAAAGTCCAACAAGTGGGAGACAAAACAGTTTCTAGTTGGTTACTAAATATCACCCTAACAATAAAATACACCTATAAGGCAAATGGTTACCTGGAGATGTATTTCATCCACAGCAAGCAAATCAAACCACTGCTTGCTTTTCAAAGGTGATAAATACCCAGTCTGAAACCTGTTCCCTTTGGCAGCAGGCTGCTCAGGCGTGACCTGAGCAGAGACCACATTTCACAATTACTTGGCCTTTCTGGACAACCAAATCAAAATCTGAGAAACAGAGGAAGTTTCACGTTCACAAATCTCAGGGCCACTTTGTGGGGAGATGAGTATCAAGACTAAAGGACCTACCTTTGCTCCCAGCCTGGAAGTTTTCTGCATGACACCAAGTGCAAAACAGAGGAAACGCTCATTTCTTTGCCATGGTCTTTTGTCCCTGCAAGACAATCTGTCATGCAGAACACCCTCACTTCAGTTATCTGCCTCAAAGAAGCATTTTGCAAACACAAATCTGGGTGCAACAGCAGTGGCATGATCTTGCCATCACGTATTCACTGAGTAACAGTTATTGTGCTGGCCTCTGGGAAGAGGACAATGACCGATGGCCAAGGGAACAAAGAGAAGAGAAAAAATCTTAATTTAAGGCATGGGAAAACCATGCTGACAGGAGAAGGTAGACCAGAAGCACAGAGGCACATGTAGATAACAGAACAAAAGCAGAAACAAAAACTCAACCCCCAATGCCACATGGGCATAAACACAACTTTTCTTATCCAATTAAATTTCATTGTTAAACTCTCATCTAAAGTGCTGATCACTGAAATCCATGTTGGTTACATTTCTTACATATTAAAAGCATATTGGAAATTTCAAAGACATTGAGGTCATCAAGATTTTGCATTGACCACAGATTTCATGCAATAAATGAATATACAGAAAAAAGAAACAGGCAACAACTACTAAAGACCAGAACTGGACACATTTGTACATGACAAACAGCTCTAAAGAGATTAAAACTTACTAATTTGCAAGACAAACATTTGCATAAGAAGCCACAATAGCAATAGTTAAGAAATATATATTTTTTCTCTTTTAAGGATATTACAGAGTTACTATTTTTCACATATGGCTTGTTTTTCTCTGAATGGGTTTCTGGCATTTGTTGGTGTTATGAAATAATCTCACAGGTGGACAACGCCCCACCATTCTGCACAGTGAACCAATGAAAGTCTTTCCCACGCAACTCAGGTTTTTCTTCAGTTTGAAGGGAAACTCTCAGGTGGCAGTTTATGACAGTGCTGTTTGCTTTATTTTTATTCATTCATTTTTTTCTTCCAATTGACTGTGCATTTTAGTAGCATAAAAACAACCCATCTGGTCGAATACATCTCAGCTCTTAGCATCTTAGTCAAGTCCATGGGAGGCAGAGCACTGTAGGTATGCGAAGGCTAGAAACCCTTCACTGCCAGGGAAAGCCTTAGAGTTGCACATGCCTATAAAAACCGACAAAACTGTATTGAAAAGGTAACTATTTCCAGGTATGGTCAGAACCTTTCACCTGAGTATGTCCCTTTAAGCAGATTTTATATGAAACTTGAAAATTGTGGGGAAAATGAAAACAAAATAAAACAAAACAGCCCCGCTGCTCAGGGAACAGCTACTGGGTCTTACCTGGACAAATCCTAATAAACAAAAATGTAGCCGCCCCCTACAAATACAAAGCACTCTGGCTAATGAGGACGTCTCCACTGTTACTATTAAGCCAACTTTCAGTTTGAATCTGGCAGCATCCAAGGGGCTTTTCCCTCCTTCTTTTAATCACAGCAGCAATAATTAGCAGAAATTGGGTTGGTGTCCAGCATCAGACTCAGTTTTAGGTCAGAGGAAAGCCAAACCCATTCCTCCTGACGCAAACGTACAAATCCCATGAGATGGTGCTAATTGATTTACACTGTTTTCTTCAATCTTCAAATTGGAAAGGCTGCCAATAATTTCCAGGCCTAACTTATTTCCACCCCTGCCTCACTCCACCACATATCAACTGTAGAGGCTAATTTTTGATACCACCCTGCAATATTTGATACAGTAATGGGAGCTTCTCATCTCAAGAATATGGCTTTGTTGGAGAAACTAGTATTGAGGGCAGTTAGGTCATTTCCACCAACAGTGGACAGGTGAGCCACATCACTGCTTCCTGAAACTAAGTTTAGGGTAAAATCAGGATTTAGTCTCTGTGACAGAGTCCAGCAAGGCCTACATTAGGAGACAAGAAAAAAAAAGAGAGAACAAGGGAAAGGCAGAACAAACACACTGCTGACAAAAGACATGAAAACCTACAGTTCAATACCCATTTGTGTTTCCTTTTCTAAAACCTTTCACAGGCTACTCTGGAACACTGCAAGTTCACATCATGGTTGGCAAATGGCAATATTTGGCCTAGAAAAGGGAGAGCTCAGTAAAATGAGTCGTGACACTTTTATACAAATGAAGTCATCTTTTAAAAATATTACATTAAAATCTGTTGTTGGGTTGCATTGCTGTTGAGCAGGATGAAAATATCATGCCAATATACAAGATCTGAACTGAAAACTTTGCCTGAGACCCTGTACTGTGAAGACAAATGAATAAGAACATGACTGGAATGGTCTCCCTTAAAGGAAACAATTTTAGGTTTAGATATTAATACTGTAAGAGGGAGGGAAAGCCTGTATTACACTACTCTAAACTCACTATCTCTACAGTGATTCATAGGATATTTATAAAGACAGAAAACACCACTACAAGTACACACTACAAGAGCACATACCACGTATTAAAAATCTCATATATGCATGTTCAGGATACAGGGAGATAATAAAGGTTACGGCTTCGCCAATCTCTCCAGACATATGATTCGCTCTCATTAGAGTGCAGTTACAATGAGCACTGTGAATAGGGAACTCTTAAAATTGAATTGTCTAAATGTAGTCTTAAAAGCTATGGTCTTAATTGGCTCACTCTCTACTGACCTAAGCTGCATTTATCAGAAATTTCTGGAAATACAGCCATCTAAGATGTACTACCACAGCAGCAAATATTGCAGTTGCTTTCTACTAAATGCTGTATTCCTTTATGACCACAACTGATATTTACTATGAATGAAAAAGTTAAGAATAAAAATCAAGAAGTTATCCTAAGAGTTTGTGTCCCAAGTGTATAATATATAGACAGACCAGGGTACATCTTGTTTTCCCAGGGGTTGAAAGACAAAGTAACTACAGCTTATAGAAAGACATTTAGAAGAAAGGAAACAAAGGATTGTGACAATGAATGGTGCTAAATGTCATGGAGAAACTAGAATGGAGCTCTACTACGGACATACAAATTTAGGCACAAATTATAGGATGGCTTCTTGGCCAGAAGTGTAAGAAGTGACCAAAAGAACTCACAAACATGGTTGCTGAGAAAGCAAGAGAGGAAACGGGAGGAGAGAAGAGAAGAGGAAGGGATGAGAAAGGAAGGGAAGAGAAGGGAGGGAAGGGAAAAGGAAGGGAATGGAGAGGAGGGGAAAGGAGGGAGAGGTGAGATGGCTGAGGGAAGAGAATGGACACTTCACTGAGACCCACAGAGTACGGAGTGAAGCATCTAAGTTCATGGCACACTTGGTCCAAATGAAGGAAACATATACCGAACTGTGACTGGAAGTACAAACTTAACCACCTCAGTAGTGTCCAAATCTACCACTTTGTCTTACATCCAAAACAAATACTGGCCACTGCTGTCCCTGAACTATTTGTCTGAATGAAATCACTGCATTGTTCAGTTCCGCTCTACCAAGCTGAGTCCAATTCAGCAGTTCCTGAAATTTTGCCATTCTCTGCTTTCCTTGCTGGCTCCCCCAACAACAACATACAGTGGTTACTTCTCCATTAATCAAACCACCCAGACCCGCCAGTGCTCACCTCACCAACCCACCTATGTGGGATAAAGCACATGATCAGGTGACCAACCCTTCCAGAAAGTGACACCATGGACACAGACAAACAGTACTTCAAATGGTCCATGTGGCTCTCACTATAGCATGCGACACTATGTCCTATTTTTCTATGTAACACTCTCATGCATGGCTGTGAACTGAGATGTGAGGAGAAAGAAGGAAAATGGGAGCAAAGCTGGGGAAATTCTTAGGGGGAAGCAAAGAGGAGAAACAGGATTAAGTCTGGACTCTCCCACACCAATGGACTAGCACTGGGTGCCCAGTTCCAAATCCTTTACTGGCAGTTTGAGTCCCAGGGAAGAGGTTCCCAAGGGGTCGATCATGTTCTTGTAACGTTCCCCACGATGTTGAGCTAGGAAAGGGCCCCAGTCTGGCTGTGGCGAGCAAACCAACTTCAGCCTCTGCAAAGAAGTCAAAGACACACATGGTTATAGAAGTAATGCAGCTTCTTTCCCAGAGACCTGCACCCACCCCAAACTGCTTAGGACCACTTCTCCAGATCCCTGCTTGGTCCAAGAGGCCTCCCACAACAGAGGGAGTAAGGAAGATTGTTGTTGTTGTTGTTGTTGTTAGGTGGCGTCTAGTCGGTATACAACTCATAGCGACTCTACATACAACAGGCGAAACACTATTGTCAGTGCTTCTCTGTTGTTCATAGGGTTCTCAATGGCAGATTGATTTTTGGGAGTGGGTTTCTGGGTCCTTCTCCCAAGCCTACAGCACCTGGTGTTCCTAGGCAGTCTCCCATCCAAGGACTAACCAGGCCCAATCCTGCTTGGCTTCTGAGATCTGACTGCATTGGATGCCACAGGGCTACGGCTTCAGGAAGATTAGCCCCCATTAATTAACTAGGCCAGAGACAAAAAGAAGAGACTTGCTTTGGTTCACTTGAAATTATTTACATCAATATTATAATTGCTCTGTGTTTGCCTTGCACAAGATTAATAGAGGATAAAAGGCCCAGATTTTAATTATACATTTTTCCCTCCGAATGAAGAGAATCTGTGAGCTTCTATCTCCACTGCCAAACACAGTCAGCAAAAGACATGTGCTCAATTACTTTTGTTCTGTAGTCTCAACAGTGGGTTGCTACATCAAAATAATTGGATTTTGTTAAGCATATTTCCCCAAAGTATATAAATGACCAGGAAAAAAAAAAACACAAACCCCAAAGATACATGGCCAAAAGTGAGTGAAGATTTCAATTATCTGCTGACAAAAATATATTCTTCTGACTTGGTTCAGCAGTGTGGGTTCTGGTAGGTGAGGTGAAAATAATAAGAGTGTCCCTACTTCAACTGAAATTTTTATGGAAAGCATATTTTGATTGGAATATTTTCTAGAAAAAAGAAAGAAAACATGTTTCTGCCTACATGAGAGGGAATAATTATATGTTTATTACCTATTAAAGTGAAGCTGGTTCTTATAGCTGTTAGTTTAATCTCCCCTTAATCATCAGTTTGCAACCTTTGTGTCTCAAATCAACCATAATAAATTTATATAGCCGACTCATCAATTTAGAGAATTTCAGCCTAAGACAACAGTAGCAGAGGCTTCACCAGGTTCTGTTCCAGGGGGAAAGAGCTTCCTGGGTCCATTGGTGGGGAGCTTAATCTGGAGCAGGAGTGAGTTACCCCCAGGGTTGAATGGCGGCCACAGTTAATTTGCCTCAAGGGGATAATGGACAGAATTCCCTGAGGATGCAAAATAGAATACTGTTCCAATAAGAAGACTCCCACACCTCACCTTGCCAATTGCTTCTCTACCTGTGGGCCAATGAAAACAAAAGCTACCTCCCTGCAAGCAGACATTTGTGTTGTGCACCTACTGTGTGCCTTATTCCCATCCTACTTCTCCCCCTCCAGTCCTCTTCTTTTGTCAGTCTGACTGCATAGGGGCAAAGCCCACACAGCTGTTCTTCTCTACCCTCTGTGGATAGGTTTTCCTTTACTTTCATCTAGTCCAACACCTCTCAAACTTGACTATACACCTGATTCAACTGGAGGTGACACCAGGGCTCCATTTCCCCAATATTCTGACTCAGTGGAGCTGCCTGTGCCTGATCTGTATTTTCAAGGAGCCCCCAGGGCGTCCCTGGACCAAATCCTAAATAGCACTGCTCTGTTCCAAAAGGCCAGACCCCTGAATCTTCAAGACAGAAGCAGGGATGATTGACTCTTATTTCACCTTAACAAGTGACTTCTCATAAGTAACAAAAGGTTGACCTTACTTCACTGGTGGCTCAACCATGGGGCAGTCTCCTTCCCATCTTGAAGGCAGGAATTATTTGCATTACAAAAGGGAAATGGGTCCACCAAGGGGCTGATTGATAAAGACAAGTCTTACCATGTTCCAGTCATGTCCTAGATCTCTCATTACATTCTATGAGAACAGTGACATTTTAATCTTGGACCGCTCAGTCATTCCTAACACAGGGACAACAGGAGTGGTGGTGATTTTAAGTTTAATGATAATAGGTTTTGGGGAGGGAGGAGACTTGGGCAGAGAGAACATCAGGAAAGGGGAACCTGATGTGTGGTTAAAAACCAACCACTGAGATTTAAATTGGGGATGAGGGGAGAGGAGGAGGAAGTGCCAGGACAAAGGATACAATCTGATCACTCATTCCCCAGAGCTGTCACTCTACTAAGGGATGGCATAATAACAGCTCAGCCTGTGGATTCGCTGAGCCTCTCCATTACAGAAATAATACATAATAAAAATAGGTTTAATAGAAATGGTGGCAACTGTAATCACTTAATCACCAAGTCTCCTTCTTGAATAAGTTTACTGAATCTTTTGTTTTTTAATGCACAGAGCTTTTAGGGGCTTTCCCTTGGGAGAGGATAGCAGGGGAAAGGAGCAAGTAGAATTACCTCAATAAATCTACCAGGAGCCAGATGCATTTTTATCACAAACATAATTGGGATCCAGATAACGGAGCAGGCAAGCATTAACCATCCAAGCACCATGGACCAGTTAGGATAGCGGTAAGAGCCATAGGTCATGGGCTCCCACTGGTAAAAGCTGAAGCAAAGGATAAACTAGGAAGAAGAAAGAAATGTATGTGTTAGGGTGGTGATGGGAAATGTTTATTCATTCAACAGGCATGCAGTGAATTCCTGATATGAAGGTTATGCTTTCATTTCTCTTATCTCATTTTATACCCATGTTCTTCCTAAAACAGAATTTTCCAAATGAAGAAACTGAATTTCAATGAGATGAAGACAATACGCACTTAACGTCTGCCCCCGCATATGCCATCCCATAAGAACTGAGCAATGTGGGGGCATGTGTATATACACAGGCTGAGAGAACAAACCAGAGAGAAATACAGCAAAGTGACTAATAGGTGGAAGTGGCAGGGGGACCGTGGGAGTTTTTAAGATGTTGTCTGTACTTCCTATAATGAAAAATCAAACTTCAGTTATCAGAAAAAAAATCTGTTAAATTTATCTATTTTGACTTTTTAATAATTGAATCTACTTGGCTTTCTCCTTGACTGAAGAATAACCCACATTCAGGAGCTGCCTCTAAAGCTGGCTCAATGAGACCCAAAGTGGTCCCCAAGCAGTGACTGAGCCAGAAGCCTGGTCCTATAATAAGCTGTGGGACAAAGAGAGAGGATGCACAGCTCCCCCCTCAACTGACTCGAGGTGAGCAGACGTCATTGCCAAACAGTGAGCTGAGAGTCCAGAGACCAGAAAGCTAATCTTGGCTGTACCACTAATTAGCTGAGGGACCTTTATGTCTCAGACTTCTCTGCTATAAAATGGATATATTTCACACAGTGTATGGGATGTGGGGGTTTTCTGGGAACAATAGTCCAGTATTTATTCAAGAGCTCCCCCTTGATTTCAACAGAGGTCATGATATATTATCTGCCTCAGTGTATAGGATGTGGGGGTTTTCTGGGAACAATAGTCCAGTATTTATTCAAGAGCTCCCCCTTGATTTCAACAGAGGTCATGATATATTATCTGCCTGTTATCTCCTATCACTGCACACTGTGCCTGGCAACAGCCAGGAGACCCCTCAGAAGGCTTGGCTAGTGCAGCTAAAGAGGGACAAGGGAATGTTTGTGCTGAACACAGGGGCACCTGCAAAAATGGAACAAGAGTTCTATCTACTCTAGGCAAGCCTTTTCAGGGGCATTTTCCTGAAAAAAGCATATAGTACCCTGTATTCATCCTGCCGATGGCAGCATCATTCTAGAGTTCCTTATCTATTTAAGTCATTTGGCATCTTTACCTCTCTTATCTCAAGCTATAAAATAACTACCCAAAAATGATTGGAAGGAATTATGTCAGGGAAAATAATAAGTGGAAGTGTTTTTGGAAAAGCATGAAGCACTATACAAATGTAAGGCATCTATATTATTATTGCAAAGCCTAGGCTGCTGGGGCAAGTGATTATTTCAATCCAACAAAAAGTCAATATATTGATTCAAAGCATCATGAGCCTGAAGACAACAGTTGAAAAAACCCTCCTAAGGAAAGAGATACCTACTTTCGGACCCCTTTTCAAACATTTGCCCCTAGAGTTATAAGCTTTATTAACCAGACTACTGGAAGTCTGGTCTAACGTAATTATGGTAAGCTGCTCCATTTCATTTGCTATATAAATAGCAATACATCTGCTTATGTGTGTGCATAACTCAGTAACGTGATCTGACTATGTATATAATAATTGCATGGCGAATATTTATAGCTCTATAAATCCACAAAAGCACATATAAAAATGATCAATTTTATTTCAGGGCCTCTGAAGTAATTTAAACCTATAATCTTAGCCTATTCTAGAACAACACAAATATCCATTTTACAGAAGGGCAAATGGCAAAATATAAGTAGGGCTTGGGTCCTCTGACACCCACTTCCAGTTGCACAAATATCACATCAAACCTATATGCACAAACTTGTTCTTTGCCATAAATTTTTCTCTGCCAAGTCAGCTTTGATAAAACCCTGTCTTCACATGGGCCTGGTCCTGAGAGATGGTTAGGCCCACCCTGACTTTTAGCTTATGGCAGCCAAGGAAAGTGCCAGATGATAATAATAGAATTGACCACTTCTAGTTGTCCCTAGATTTCCAAGCAACACAGAGGAGGAATCTGGTTCAAGATATCATCTGGAACCTCTGCACAATTTTCTGACATGAGATTTATAACAAAGCAAAGTTCAGGAACTTTCTTCAAAAAAAGCCAGCAAATCCCTGAAATTCCTCTTCCCTGCTCATAAAGACTAGGATGATTTTAATCCAAACTGGCCAAACTGCACTTAGAGATGAGAACCTGGGTTTTTAGAGTTGTACAGAGCATAGGCATGAAGCCTAGACTACCTTGGAATTAAATTTTAGTTCTGCAAGCCTTATGGCCTTGGGCAAGTTCCTGAACCTCTCCAAGCCTCAGTGCACATATTTGGAAAATGGAGGAGAGAAACACCCACCAGGCACAAAAAGCATACACTTTAGACACAATGTTAATGAAGTGCTTTCCTAATAATAGACCTCCACACATAGTAGTGCAGAGTGTTGCTGTGTGATATGTTTTGCAGAATACAATAAAATTCTCTGGAGCCTAATATCTTCTAGGGCAAGAGGAAAAGGAAGGGAGAACCTAGAAGAGATTTTAATGTTGACTCAGCTGGGAATAAAGCGTAAGGAGTAGAAAGAGGGGTGGAGGAAGATCATGAATCTCAGAGAAGACAAGATCACTAGCATGTAGAGACTATCAGCAGAAAGCAATACAGCAGGCATTTTCTTCCCACTAATTAGAGAAATCCCAGTTCTTAGTACACACTTCTGCCCTGAACTCAAGAGACTCAAAGCCAATTTTAATCCTTTTCAACTCTCATGGCCCCATTCTGATGGAACTTTTCAAATTATAGCCCCTAAAATATGTGTTCAGACAGATGTCCATGTCAATGCAGAGGGAGATGAAAGTAGAATAGTTTTTCTACTTAAACCTCTAGCTTTTCAGAAAGAAATTGAGGCATTTTGATGAAAATTTACTCTGTAACAGTAAAAAAGGAAAAGAAAGAGAGGAAGGAAGGAAGGAAGGAAGGAAGGAAGGAAGGAAGGAAGGAAGGAAGGAAGGAAATTTTCTTTACAGTTGTACTTTCATCATCTTGGCAAACAAAACGGGGGTCTTAATCTGGTTTCTAGTGCCACCTACTGGGTCAAGCAAAAATTACAGACAGTTTCCTCAGCCATTCCAACATGACACCCACAAGAAGCCAGAAATGAGAAAACTGCGAGCCAGAGAGAAGAAAGATAAGATCCCCATTAATTACTGTGCTTCAAACACAAAGTGAAGCCAAACTGACAGCTTGTGGCACAATAAAAAGGTGGCAAGATGAGACAGCAAGTCCCTGTACAGATTTATTGACACACAAAAGGCTCTGATCTTTAAAAAAACAAAAGACAAATGATCCCAAAATGTCATCTTCAGACTTCAGGATGACAAGATAGTCCTCAAAAGCAATAAGATAAATAATAAAAGTAGAAATTTTGCTATATTAGTTGGAAAAGAGATGTATTGAGAAGTGGTTAGGAGCATGAGTTCGGGAGCCAGACTGCTTGGGTTCAAATGCAGGCTGTTGCTAACTAGGTGTACAATGACTCCTAGGCTTAAGCTTCTTTATTGTCAAAATGGAGAACATTGTAATGCCAGCCTAACAGGGCTGCTGTTAGAAATGAGGCTATCCACACAGAGCACTTTGAACAGAGACCAAAACATGGCTAGCACATGGTAGATGTCGGCTGTGACTGGGATCTGCTGTCAGTACACAGGCAGATGGATATAATGGAAAATGTTCCACAGGGGTGCTCCAAAGACCTGTGCACCAGTCCCAGCTCTGCACCTGACCAGCTGGGCACCTTTGGGCAAGTTGTTTCAACTCTTTGAACTTCCATTGCTTCAGTTGAAAGACAAGAATAATCCCATCCCACCAGTTTCTCAGGCTCACACAAAAGCACACACTCAAATGTAAAACAACACATACACATGCAAAGTGTTGCACAAGAAAGCATGCCATCCTTACAGTTAAAATGGTTGGGGTTACAAACGCCCAGCAGACTTTCCAGAAAATGTTGGGCTGGAATCCAATCATCATCTCTATGTCTTCACAGAACCTTTGCAAGCCTGCAAATAGACAAGCAGAAACAAAGTATGAGGTGCTGTGGCAGGGGGTAAAGAGGGGTGGGGCATGCACTAGAGCCCCTCACTCAGGCACCATTGGCTGGGGATGGCCCCAGACAGCCAATTATGCAGGAAACCATCAGACAAATGACTCACTTACAGGAAGGTAAGGGAACACTTAAATAGAGATTAAATATTCTCTGCAGTGAGATTTTAAAATGTCAGCCCACAGTGGCATCTACCAAGCGCAGCTCCAGTCCAGCCCAAGTATCTTATCATTGAAACAGCCTGGCACATTCACATGCATGATGATTTTGTGAGGTGGCCTTATGTGCTTAGTGAAAAATCTGGCAAAAGCAATTAAGATTGTGGTCAAAAAAGAGAGTATGGTACGACAGCTTCAGGATTTAGAGCAAAAGTTACTGTACACTGAGGAGTTTTTTGCTTCTCACATTCTGAAGAACACTTCCCATGAGTCCATTTGTCTTTACTCTGTGTAAAACCATTATGACAGGCAAAAAAAAAAATGTAAATTCTAAGTGGCCATTGCCAACATTGTTGGAAGTAGAGGAATGTTTCTTGGTCACTCAGCAACTTCACTGAAGTAAAATGCAGAGGAGACAATTATTCTTCTGGTCCCACATGACCACCACCCCTGTATCCTCTTGGTTTAGGAGGGTTTTTAAACCACTCTTTGAAAGGAAAAGCCACTGAAGGAATGTTCTAGAATTGAGCAGGTCCCTGAACTCTTTCCTGAACTTGTCAGAAGTGTGACCTTCTCAGATTGGTGGGGTCGATATACTGAAGGGATTTGAAAGGTCCCAGAGTTCAAGCTCCTTTGTATTCAGCAGATCTGAAAATTCACGCAGCCATACATTCTAGACATGTGCTTCTTGGAGAGGAAAGAGAATCCTAGTACCCTGTTGGTGGGAATATAAATTAGCGCAGCCATTATGGAAAACTTTCCATAAATGAAAATTAAAAACTAAAATAGAGTTACCATATGATCAGCATTCCCACTACCGAGTATATATCTAAAGGAGCTGAAACCAGTATGTGGAGGAGTTGTATACTACATGTTTACTACAGCCTTACTCACAGTTAACTTAAGCTTCTATCAACCAATGAATGAAGAAAATGTGGTATATATACAATTCAATAGTATTTAGCTTTTATAAAAATAGAAATTAAGCAACCACATGAATGAACCTAGAAGACATTATTCTAAGTGAAATAAGCCAGACACAGAAAGACAAATGTCGCATGTTCTCACTTATATAATCTAAAATAATAACAATAACAATAATAATATAATCACAATCATAGAAACAGAGAGCAGAATGGTGGTTACCAGAGACTAAGGGATGGGGAAATAGGGTGATGCTGGTTGAAGGGTACAATGATTCAGTTAGAGGAAAAAATGATAAGTACTTGAGTTGACAGATTTGTTAATTAGCTTGAGTCAGTCATTCCACATTGTATACATGTATCATTCCATCACTTCGTACCTCATAAATATATGCAATCATAATTTGCCCATATCCAATCAAAATATAAAAAAAATGTATAATTTTAAAATATGGGCATCTATGTTAAACTTTGGGGCTAGGATTTAGCTCAGTTGGTAGAGTGCTGCACTGCAGTCTCTGAGGTCCCAGGTTCAATTCCCAGCACCGCAAAAAAATGGGAGGAGGACATGGCAATCCACTCCCAAGGCAATCCCGAAACAGGAAGCCATTGAAAACCCTATGAGGATCGCTATGAGTTGGATACCGACTCGACGGCACCTAACAACAACAACAATGTTAAACTTTAAAGTTAATCTAAAAAACAGTCTGCTTTAGTCACCACCATCAAAATAATGGATCTTGAGATCATTTAGGGCCCTTGGCTCCTTACATTTGCTTCTGTTTCCTGTCACGCTTAGATCCAGAACTTAGCCCTCAGCACTGAATCTCCAGCACCCATGACTAAAGCCATCATCAAAGACAACCAGGCTTGCTATAGACCAGCCTGTACTAGGAAAAGTTCAGGGACTCACTAAAGGCAACTTTTCTCAAGTCACTCTAAAATTCTTCAAGTAGCAGCTGAGCTCTGTGCTCTACTTAAAGGAAAGTCTAATTGGGGTCATGCACAAATATAATGCAGTGGAAAGAGCACTGGACCAGGAGGAGGGCCCAATAACTGAACACCAGTTCTGCACTGTGAGACCTTAGGGAAGGCCGTCCCCTTGCTGAGCCTCTGTTGGTTTATTCAGGAGACTGGGCCAAATGAGTTCCTGGGGCCTGTCCAGAGAGGTCAGTCCATGGTGTGGGGAGGCTCCACGCTGCTTCCTTGGGTCTACAGGCAAAAACTGAATGCTCTGAACAGTGGACTTCACCAACTTTGGGTTCACTCACTTGTTTGCTTCCTTTAGTGTTTTATCTAACACTTTCAAATGAGTGACCCCCAGACACCAGGCCCTTGGGTGTAAGAGAAGGGAGAGAATCCAGGAAACAGAAGTTAAAGTGGAGGACCTCAAAAACACCAAAACATTGAAAGCAGGCCTCAGCTCAGAGAGAGAAAAAGAGCAAGGGAGGGATGGAGGAAAGGAAGGAAGAGGGGAGAGAGAAAAAGGGACAGATGGATGACAGATTCTAGACACTTCCGTTATCAGCATCAATCCTGCCACCAAGTTCTTCTTCTCCACTAAACCATCCCTGAGAGATAGTGATGTGTGGGTTGAAGGGGGACACTGACTTGGATTGGTCAGACCTGAGGAAGACATATGGCAGTCTCTTCTGGAAGGAGAGAGATTGCAATAAAGATCCTCAAGCTTCCCCAGAGGGGTCAAAGAGCTGGACACCAAGCTGTGGGGAGGGGTGGGTGAGGGGTACTCAGTTTGCAGCAAGAGATAGTTTGGTGCAGGGGAGCAGTCCCAGGACTAACAGACAAAAGTCTTGAGTCCCAGAGCCAGATAAGACCCTGGAAAGTCATCTTGCTCCCTAAGCCTCACATGAAGGATTTGGACCCTGGCCTTTGCCTCCGATAGCTCCAGGTCCTGCGATTGCACCATTCGTCCTGCCAACGCGTCAGCTAGCCCTGCAGATGCAGCCCATGGGCACTAGTGGGAGCCACTGGGCAATGCTCCTGACCCATACCCACTTCCAAGTCAACCTCTCCAACTCCTGCAGTCTCTGCCTCATTCTACCTCCCACCCATCCCCAGCCTGCCCATGCCCTGCCTTGAAGCCAAGTCCCCACCTGAGTCCCTTACTGAGTCAGTGGCTATTTTCATGTTAGGCCTTTGTTTATATGGCTTCCCTTGCCTGCACTGTGCTCACCACTAAACCAAATCAGTGGCAAAATATCAAAAGGTGGTAAATTCTCGGCCATCATTCTAGATTCGACAAACAGATGTGAGACTCAGGAATCAGCCCACGACTTGGGCTGTACAGGAGACCAAACCTGAACCGGGAAGTCAGGCATTTGCTTCAGCTGGCTAATCACTTTCACCCATGCATATAAATCACACCCTTGCCTTTGGTCTGGATATAGTCTTATTTGTTGCTGTTGCTGTTTTGTTTTTAATTTGGTTTGCTTTTTGTTTTTGTTAACTTTTTTGTTTTGTTTCAGAGTATTTTTTTAGCAAGTTCTCACTATGTAGCCCAAAAGGCCTCAAACTCATGACCCTCCTGCCTCAACCTCCTAAATTCTGGGATTATAGGCATGCACCACTATGTTCAGCTCCAATACAGTCTTTTTGAGGGATGCTCTCTCTTGGGTGTGACCCAGGCTAGCTTCCTGGCACTCAAGCTGTACAGGTGCACAGGGCCCCATGCTCAGAAGGACACCACAGCTGTTTTAATGTTCTGCCCCACCACCTTGAAATTCTTTTAAAATTTTTAACAAAAAGCTAGGCACAGTGGTGCAAGCCTATAATCCTAGCGGCTCAGGAGGCAGAGGCAAGAGGATCACAAGTTCGAGACCAGAGGCAGTCTTCATAATTTAGCAAAACCCTGTCTCAAAAAAAGAAGTAAAAAAATGGACTGGGGGTGCAGCTTAGTGGTACAGCACTTGCAAAACATGCAAGCACAAGGCCCTGGGTTCAACCCCAGTACCACAAAAATAAATAAATAACAAAGGACTCTGCAATTTCATTTTGTGCTAGGTCCGACACATTTTTGTCTCTAGTCCTCTATGTACCTATGACAAGTACACCCTCAGATTATTCTTTTATAGTTAATGTGAAGGCCCCATCCCCGCAAGCCAAAATTCTCTGTGTTAACTAGATTTTCCTTGCCTCAGTTGGGAATTCAATCTACCACTCCTCTGGTTTCAGTATTCATGTCTTTTATATTCTTTTACCTCTTAGATACCACCTTCTTGGTTTTTCTGACTACTCAGGCATTCCTTTATCTCTGGGCAGTAAAAGGGCATACAGTCAGGGACCTCAGCTGAGAACTGACTTTCTGAATTTCTTAAGCATGTTTGCTCTCACTTGGTAGCTAGTCATCAAGTTTCATGAATGTAAGAAATTACCCCTACCCACTTTTCTGGCAGCACACAGGGCATACAGTAAGCACTTAATAAATATCTGCTCATTTACTTCCACACATTTACCTACATGAGTTATTAATGGACTGAAGTTTCTCATCCCTAGTGCTTACAGAGACCCAGCAAATGGAGCTTGGGAACACTACATCCTGAAATGGAAGGTGTATACAGTGTCATTTCAGCCAATGAAAATGGAACTCAGAAAACAGGACCCATGGAGGAAAAACATCTTGGATTAATAGAATTCTGAGGGATCTTTTTATTTGTTTTGTTTGTTTTATTTTATTTTGGTTTTATCACTTTCTTTTCTCTTATACTTGAAAAGTCTTATTGAGTTCAGCCAGCAGGATGGGCAACAAGAATTAATGACAGACATATTCTGTCATGTCAAATCCATTGCCTAGTGGGAATATAACATCCTTCACAAGGGTGTGGAATGTGAAACAAGCAACTGACTGAAGTGGGAAACAAATGAAAACCATTTCACATAGCAAAATGGTTCAGGTAGAGCCAGTAGCTAGGCAGGATGTCATGGTGGGAGCAGTTCAGTCATAATGCTCCTCCAGCCAAAAGAAGGCAGGAGTGGCCCCAGGAAAGAGCAAATCATTTTTTCAAAGTTACTCTACTTTGGTAAAAGTTGGTTAAAGGGATAACTCCCATACCAAATTCAGAGAGCTCCACTTTCAAACCTGGATACCTCCAAGCTGGTGTTTTGAGGCACAGTCAGTGACTTGAGAACTTCAAACACCTACTTCAGTCTTATGATAAAACTTGAAAATCGTGTCCACAATTTATCAAATGTTTGAATGTCATACTATATAATCTAGAGACGATTAAAAATAAATAGAAAACACAAATATCTACAATTCACTGGCTTTTTAATTCTGTATCTAGGAAGGCAATGTACCAAATCAATCAAGTTCATTTTCATTCTTCACAAGTCCATGTTCAGCTGCCTTACACTGACTTTACACTGGTTTGAGGCTTCATCATTTCCATCAGGAGTACAATTTACATGTTTGTGCAGACTTTTCTTTTCACCTTTAATTATGTTAACTTATCTCAACTATTTCTTCCTGGGATTCACTTCATAAAACTCTATCAGATTGAAGTCACATCGGAGCCCAGAAAAAATTCAGCCTGATTCACGAGAATGGTACAAAAACAGCCCCTTAGGGACCAGGGGATTTCCTGTCCCCAGGAAAATTAGCATAGCCTAGGGAATGGAGCACTCAGGATTTATTTATTGCTTCAAAAACCAAGAGATCTACTACCAGATTTATATGAGGGAGGGGGGAAGAAGCTACTTAACGTCTAAAAACAGAAATGTTAAAAGGCTTCTATTTTAATGATGCTTTTAAACCACACTGAACAGGCCTGCTTTACAGGAAAGAACTCTACCAATGTGCTTTTTGTGGCAATTAGCAGTTAAGAAACAGGTAGAGTGGGAGGTAAATGAGATAACTCTGCACTTGAGCCAGTGCCACAAATGAAATACTTTCCTGATTTTACCCACAGACCACCTGGTGACCCCAGCTTACGCGTGGACACTGCAGGGGTTGAGTTTCCAAAGGTGGACCTCAGAGGCCTCTTCTTATCTCCCTAGATCAAGGCCTTTGTATCTAGGCAAAAAGTGAAGAGTCACGGTAGTGGATTTCGCTGGGCTCCTGCCATTCTCTGATCTGGCAGAAAGCACTTTGAAGCTTCAGCCTAACTCTGGCATCAGATCTTCCATCACAGCCTCACTGCAGAGTCCAGGGTATCTTATCAGCCAAAAGTGTTGGCAGTTTGGTCTCTGAACTCATCAGGACAGCTGGCATGCCAGCCCACTCCTCGTGCCAGGAACTAAGCTCTCCCTGCAGTGTGGATGTGATCACTAGGCCTAGAAAAACTCCTCCTCAGCCGATACCCAAAAATGATTCCAATATCTTCCTGTATCTGGGTTACCCAAATTTTACATGAAAGATTTCCTTTCTACATCTTGATTCCAGCTCATCATCCATTTTAATGAGTTTTCCAGGAGAGCAAGAAGCAGTTAAGGGCCTGTTGTTAGGAAGCTAACAATTACATTAAAAGCAAGATGCCCATATCAAGGACACAAGGTAGTTAGGGTGAGTTTTCAGGGCCCCAAGTTCAAAGGGCAGAGTTCTGAAGACACCTCTGCCCTGGACTCCTCTTCTTTCAGGCTCCAGTGAATTTGAGGGCAGTCACATCCTGTATATCCTGCATCTCCTTTTAGATTAAAGCATGTTGCTGTCTCTGAAATACAGCTAGATAACCTGAACTAGAAATATTCACTTTCCTGATATTTGCTATGGTGCTTTATCTATATTAGGGAGGCCCTGGTCTAGGCACAGTTCTGAATAGACTTCCAGGCACAAGAAGTCATTAGTGGCTTGAATCAAATAGGGCTTCCCTGTGCTCACTTGCTGTGCACATATGGAACCAGGAGACTCCCTGGGGGAAGCACATGGGCAAACATCTTCAAAAAAATGCAAAGATGGCATCTGATGGCTCACCATTCCTATTGTTCTTGATAATAGCTCCACAGATTATGGGTTACGGGTTGCTATGGTGACAGTAGGACAAGTAAAACTATAAGAGAACTGGAAATTTATTCCTAGGAAAATCTGAGGTGGTAATATCATATTATAAATTCCCTTGGTGGCAATAAAATTTCCTGTGGATCTATGAGCCAAGTGGTCTGTTCTCACTATAGTATTTAGGTGCCAGCTGCAAAGCTAGCACTTACCTCAAGCTACATAGGCATTACAACTTCCAAGGCCAAGTAACCCTCTTCCTCCCTTATCTGGCCATCATTCTCAGGTGTTAACTGTGCACATGTCAGACTGTACCCAAAGGCTGCCGTCTCAGGAGTTTCTGACACGCAGATTTCTGAATCTCACTACTAGTCGCTTTTTGTTTCTCTATTATATCTGGATCAAAATGGTCTTGAGGCAAGCTAAGGAGTAAAGGCAATTATATCCTTTAAATCTAGGTAATCTGCTTGCCAGGAATGCCTTCCCAACACTGGAGTTGTCCCTCAGGCAGCAGGCACATTGATTCCCTTACCGTACACATAGGAGATTCCGACCAGCTCAAAAATGGCAATGATGACCAGGGCATAGGAGGCAGCATATGTGTCCACAAGCTGAAACATGTAAATTCCACCCTAACAGGAAAGAGAAGCAATGTCAAATGGGCCCTGGAAGTGGGCTCTGTTTTCCCAGTACTAACAGCTATTACTTTCCATCCTGACCAGAGATGTATACAGACAGGAGTCAAAGATCTCTCCTCTCAATAGCAGTAACCTACACCTGTATGTAAAGTGGACATTTTGCCAGGTTAGTAAAGCTGTCCCTTGACAGACTGTGAGTTAATCAATAAAACAAGCACAAAAAGGTGATTTAATGCCTTCTTTTTCAAAGGCAAAGGTCAACATCTAAAGATGTATATGTGAAAGCAGCCAAAGTGCTTTGTTTTTGCTTTAAGCAATCGATGATCATTTCCACCCATGTGTCTGCATTTAATTGACCTTCATGTGACCTTTAAATATCTCTGGGCATTCCTCACACATCCGCATGAATCCACCTTACTCTTTAAGTCTCCCTATGATAGATGAGGCTTAAAGACTATCTCATTCCAATCCATCATGTTACAGATAAAGAAACTAAAGTCCAAAGAACAAGGTCCAAGGTCACAGAGATAGCAAGATATATACATATATATATATATATATATATATATATATATATATATATATATAGTTAACATTCAATTTACCAAGACATTCAGGACTAGAGGGAACTCAAGTCACTACTGACTTTTGGATATAATGAGTAATATCTTGGAAATCTACCTGGTGTGTAAATTTTGATTTTTGTTTTCCATTTTCTTTAAGTAGGACACACCTGCCTAGTTGGCTCAAGAAGGTTACATCTCAATTACAGAGATGATAGAAGCATCACCAGGAGCCAAGATTACATATTTCTCTCTGCAGTCAGAACTCCAAAATGAACTGGTGCTGTCTATATGGAAATGGAAGCGATTTGGGTCTGGTTACAAGGTCTGAGAGCTAAGGGTAAAATGAGAGCTAGCCATCAGCCCCTCCCTCACCTGCCCTGGCCCAGGCCTGTCACTATCAGGCCTCTTACCTGAGTGATCATTGGAAAGCCCATGATGAAGAAACAAATGCAGCAGCCCAGAGTAAAGACCGGCTTGTGCGTGCGCAGGTACTTAGGGAACTCATCGGAGATGGAGGTCACTATGGTCTCAATGGTGGCAAACTAGGACAGTACCAGGAAACAAGCATCTGAGTCAAGCTGTCCCACTCAGTGGGCACCCCCAAAAAGCCCTTCACCTCTCTTACCAGGGAAAGTTCTATCTGTATTAGGTTTTGTTTTTAGGATGGCATCCCTTCAGTGGGCCTAACAGACTTTATTCAGATCCAACCCACAAGGCCAGCCAGAACTCAAGCAGGATTTGAGCATTAGAAACTGTACTTCCAGCCCCCAGAGAACGCACTCATATTCATCCATCAGGCCATTTTAAGTTTCATTTTGTATTCATGAGATGTAAATTCCTCTCCTCCAGTTACCTTGCATTTGATCTTCCACTTGAGGAAAAGCCCTCTTTGCACCCAGTGACTAAATTCTGAGTGCCTGTCAGCATGATTTGTAGTAGGCTCAGCCCCACAGCAATTTCCCTAAAATTGAGTTCATATTATTATCCCTTATCAAACCCCACAGAATTTGCTTTGGCAAAATGATGCCAAGACAGGAAGTATGCAGGCTAGAACTCAGCATGGAGAACAAGGAGAGGGAAGGAAAGAAATAGGATGGTTAATTTGCACCATCACATGAGCACCCAAAAATGCAAGGGTACCTCTTGCCCTATACAGATACCTCACCCTCCCTACTTTGCTCAAGGGAAAACTTCAGGCACCCATAAGCTTACCTATTTGCTGTAGGCTGGACCCAGAACCCAGGAAAAGGGTCTTCAAAAGGAGTGTGAGGCAAGAATACAAGGGGAAGGGGCTCACCATGGTGTCAAGTCCAAGAGTGAGGAGCATCAGGAAAAAGATGATAGCCCAGAATGGAGAGAGGGGCAGCCTGGTTAAGGCTTCTGGGTAAACCACAAATGCAATGCCTGGCCCTAGAAGGAACAAGACAGATTATTGCAGGCAGGCCAAGCTCCACATCCCTCTTACCAGGGCCCACTGGGTCTTCTCTCCAACAAGATCCTGAATTACTACCTACTACATGCTTCTCTCACTGTCTGTTATGTTTTTACTCATCTCCAGCTATTTCTCCAATTAGACCAGGCTATTTCCCATGAAGATAGCATAAGAGACTACATTTTTCTGTTGGATGGGTTGGAAGCAAATACAATAATTAACCCACTATGACGATGGTTGATATGGACCCTCCAAGGGATATTTGGCAATGTCTGGAGATATTTCTGATTCTCACAACAGGGTTGGGGTGGGATAACTACTGGCATGTAGTGAGTGGAGCCCATCGATGCTACTAGACTTCTCCCAATGCCAAGGACAGCCTCCCACAAAGGATCGTCCAACCCACTGTCAACAGTGCTGAAGCCAGGAGTCCCTGCTCTAGATTAGAACATGGCCAGAGTGACATTATTTCCCCCTTTAACTCTACTCTCTCCTATCCAGTTCTCCAGGAGAAACCAACTATTTGAAACATGAATCTTCTAACACTTTCAGGATCTTGCCCTATTTGGTAAAGACAGGGCTATGTCAGTTTATCAGAAGTTAGTTGGGGAAGAGAGGCAATGAAGCAGGACATGGGGTTGAGGTTGGTCTCAAAGGGTCAGCCAGATCTGGTCCACATTCAGACGCATCACGTACCAGCTATGCAACCCTAGACAAGTTATTTAATTTCTGTAGGCCTCAATTTTGCCCATCTGTAAAATGGGGAAGACAATAGTACCTCACCATATGGGTATGAGGAATAAATGAAAAAGCACAGGTAACACACTGAGCACAATGTCATGAACGTCATCAACATTCACAGAATATTAGCTTTTATTATGAGTGGACATGAACGTGGCAGTTAGAGGCTCTGATTCAGGATTTTCTAAGAATACCACATGCTGTCCTGGTGGAGGTATCTGAGCTTCAGTTTCTTCAGCTGTCTTAAAGCCTTACAGCTGTTCTTACCTCCCTCATGCTCTCACTGGAAAGATTCCTGTAATCATACCAAGCATGGCTAAAGCCATGGCAGGTGTAAGCTCCCTTGTAAGCAAAGGGCTAAATGATAATGGCAAAAACAAGGGAATGTGAGCGCAGAGATAATCCATAGCCAGCACACGTCTGGAAGCAAGAAATCCCAGCACCTGGAGTTTTTATAACTCAAGCATAACAACACTTTTTAAAACTGGAATTTATCAGGTTGTTAGTTCCTAATGTTGCCTAGGGCCTCAGGGTATTTAAAATATAAAGCCTGAAATGCCTAAGATACCCCTGCTTTATGCATTTATTGAACAGACTGCAGAGCCAGCCTCCAAAGGCTCCCTGTGTGAACCATAAAATAAAAGTTGGTATTAAACTACATTTCAAAATAGGTCTCGAATGTAGAACAATGCGGAAACCAGCGCAGCACTGTAGCAACAGTCAGGCCCATCAAGCTGACAAGGTGGTCTTGAATTGCCACCACCAGAGGACCTCGGTGTGTCGCTTGAATAAGATTCAACCCTTTGGGTGTTACTCTTTTGGAGGGGATCAATTCACAATATTCAGCCTGCTTCATCACCTGCCTTTCCAATAGTCAAGGGAAGACACTTTTCCCAAGGTACATGACAGTAAATGCCACTTATCTAAGAGGTGCATAGGGAGCAGGGTCACCTAGTGAATAATACTGTCTGGTGCAGGCTAAGTCCTAGCTCCCTCCTCTCCCACAAGAGGGCAGTGCAGGCTGGTGGCCCAAGAACAGGCTCCCCATGGAGCCTCAGCCGTGGGACCAGAGGTGAGTCACTTATTCTCTGGACATACCTTGGTTTCCTTATCCATGCAATGGAGACAATAATAGTACCTACCTCACAGTATTCTGTGAGAATTAAATGCATCAATACAAGTAAAGGGTTTAGAGCATACTAAGTACTCTGTAAATCTAGACCATTGTTAGTCCTCTGATGAGAGAGCATCAATAAGGCTCTGCACGTCAACAACTTGCTGAGGACACAGCCCCCAGAAATGCTACAGTGAAAACCTCCTTTATCCTAAAATGCCACTAAAGACACAGCAAGGGGCTGTGGCCAATGTAATACATCCAGACTCACAGCACAGTGTAGGTGGCCACTGTGCTGTGACATCTGTCTCAAATGGAAGGAGTTCTCTGAGGACACAGCATCTCCTGTGCCTTTGGGGGGAAAGGTTGGGACTCAGGTGATAGACAGCTGGCTACTGGTTGGGACTTGTTCTTATTTGAGAATGATCATTTTTGATTGACTGAGTCTCTGAACTCTTAGTGAGTGAGGGAACCAAAGCAACACTTCCTAGCAGCCTGGCAACTCAGAGTTACCAACCAATACCTGGGAAGTATAAATAAAATACACACATTTGTATTTTTCAGTTCTATTCTAACCCAGTCTTTCTGCGATTGATTAGCATCTTTGTAGGGCATGGCGTTAAGTCCTGAAAATAATTCACTGCCTCATAGGCAGTGATGCAGATGGTTGGAGACAAGAGGCAGACACCCCTCGGAAGCTGCTTTTCTGGAGCAGATCCTTCAGAAGAACATTCCCCCATCCCCCCAGCTATCATGAAAACAGAGAGCAGCTTGCTCTCATCATCACTTCTACCCTCGGCACCCATAACTTCTCATGCACCTGAGATTTGGGGTGATAATTTTGACAGAAATGCCTGAAAGACATGGTAAAACAGAGTAATATTAGGTCATGAAGGGGAAACTGTTCTTTACTAAAAACCAAAACTTTGTTAACAATGTTGTATCAGCAGGACTATCCTGAATGTCTATATGCTAATCATGCTGCCCAATGAGGGAGGAGTGGGGCTGGTATTTAAAGTAGACCTGGCCCAAAATATCTGACTTATATTCTTCAGAGCCACCTTTAAACCAAGGGAAATGAGATAAGCTTAGAAAGCACATGTAAGAACATGGATGAGTTCCCCATGAGGTCCAGCAGAAGCTCTCCTGGGCCACTGTTCCCTCTCCTGGGAAATGAGGCCCCTGTCCCTGTGCAGAAGACCAAGTATTAACACAACAGGTTAGAACCTGTTAGAAGTGCTATTCTCCCTGCTAAAGCAGAGGAATTGAAAAATACTGGAAAGGAGGAATCTCAAGAGAAATACAAGCAGTTGTCTGCAACTTTTTACACAGAAGATGAGGTTAGGTTAGGTGCCATCGAGTCGGTATCCAACTCATAGTGACCCTCATAGGGTTTTCAATGGCTGACTGTTTCGGGATTGCCTTGGGAGTGGGTTGCCAGTTCTTCTCCCATTTTTTGGTGCTAGGAATTGAACTCGGGACCTCAGAGACTGCAGTGCAGTGCTCTACCAACTGAGCTAAATCCCAGCCCCATAGAAGATGGACAAAACCCTATTTGAATTTTAGCAATGTCTTCCCCACACACACACACTCCAATCTCTTTCTAGGGCAGGAAAGAGCTCAGAAGAGTTAACCTGTGAAGCCCACATCACAGGATTTGCTATATCTGCCAGCTTGGGCACTGGTTTCCAACAAGCTCAGTAATGTTAAAAAAAAAAAAAAAAAAAAAAAAAAAAAGCAAAACATCTCAGTTCTGCTAGAAAGTGGGGCAGAACTTATCTGCTTCAGCAATTCTGCTGGGAGGAAATGAGGTTATAGGACAGCTGGGGGTGGCTCAGGCACCCCTGAGGATAAAGCCTCCTCACCTTCTCGCCCTGCCTCCCAGGGAGTTCAAGAATTCTCAACCACGTAAAAGCACAGCTTGGCTCCCAGAGCCCCTCTAATTTAGTGCACTGCTGCAGAACCAAATATCCCTCTGGGGCTTCACACTCTCTCCAGGGAGAAATAACTACACCCCTAGAACCCACCAGCTTGTTAACTCTTTGAGGCCCTATCAGCACAAGCCCAAGCAGTAATTTGTTATCCTTGGGGAGCCAGTAGAGATCACTCAGCCCACCAAAAAGATGACATTTCTAGAGCTTGGTTCTCTCACACACTCACATCTGAGACATTGTCTGAGCCCAAACAAGCTTCTCACAGGTTTATCTCTGGATGGCCCAGGGCCCTGGGCTGTGCCCCTCAGCACCTGAGCAATTCCCACACGAAGGCATCCCATAAATGCCTGACTAGAGTGTCAGACCATAATGATAATAGCCACAATGAAATCCTTCAATCCCGAAAACCTTATAAATACCCAATCCTTTGTAGAACCAGGCTGAGTGGAAATAGTTAAGTAAAAAATCTTTAATGCACTCTCTGCAAATGCTGTCCTAGAAATATGGATTAAGTGAGATAAAAATGAAAGCTCTTTGTTAATTCAAAAGCACCATATAAATGTTAGCCACTCATATAAGGATTATTTGGGTAGAGAGTAAACATTTATTCTACGTGCCCCCCTCCCAACACCCACCACCAACCTTTCTACTCACTGGGGGGAAAGAAATTGCAGGTCTGCACTGCTAGCTAAGCAGAAGGCCTTGAGAGCACACTTGACCTAACAACCAGGAAAGTGCTTTGTAAGGAAAAGGCTCCTCTGAAGTCAGTGCTCATTAACCATCAGTGCTCAGCTTCCACAGGGCCCTCTGTGAGCCATGGCATCCTGCAGCAAGCTGTGCCCACAGCACCTCCAGGGGCTGCTCTGCCTACTGAATCCTCCACTTGTACCCAACAGGTATAATAGCTATGCCTTACTCAGGCAGGAGAGGAATTAAGAGGAACAAAGGTAGACAAAAGAGAGGAGAGGGAAAAGGGAAATGGGCTTTAAAGCAATCCTTCTGGTTACTTCTAATTCTGCAGTGAATCTACCTTAGTCCCTCTGTCAAGGGCACTTGGGGTCCCCCAACCCCCACCTGCTCCAGAAGCCAAGTTCCTGGCATAGCATAGATTAGGAGCTTGTGAGACGGGCCTGGGACCTGCCCTGTACCTTGGTCAGCCACATTCTCAATGTTGACTTTGCGTTCATTGGCCATGAACCCGATGACGGAGAAGATGACAAAGCCGGCAAAGATGCTTGTGGCACTGTTGGTGCAGGTTACAATTAGAGTGTCCCTGGAAGGAAGAGGCCAGAGTTTGCCATTAGGTGTGCTTCCTGAGCAGCAAAGGACAAAGGGAAGGACAACCGAATGTATGCCTGTGCATGCATGTGCATGGGATCTCTAAACGTGCAGTCACTTAAGGAAAGAAAGAAGCCATCTTGACCACAGGCTCCTTAACACTGACTTTAAAAGCACCAAAAGCAAGGACTGGGGACGTAGCTCAGTGGGAGAGCACTGCCTAGCATGTGCAAGGCCCCGAGTTTGATCGCCAACATCATTAATTAATTAATTAATTAATTAGTTAAAATAAAGATCACCAAAAGGCTTTAAAAGATTCCCCCTAACTGCCTGATCCAGGGCCTTTGGGACAAAGCTCTGGGCCAATGTGCTTAGAACTGGGTCGCAAGTTTCTAACTACGGCCTGAATGTTTGTGTACCCCCAATATTCATATGCTGAAAATCCCCAGTGTGATAAGATTAAGAGAAGGGGCCTTTGGGAAAGTGATTAAGTCAGGAGGCCTCTGCTCTCATGAGCAGAACTGGTGCCCTCACAGAAGAGGCTGCAGAGTAGCTATGGGCACAGCTCCCTAGTAGATCACTTGCCTAGTATGTGTGGGGCCCTGGGTTCAACCTCCCAATACTGAAAAAAAAAAATGTAAATTTGTATTCAACAAGCCTGTGTCTCTATGAGAGTGACTGACAACTTGAACTTGAATAAGCACACCTGTGATCTTGTACTTGTCATCTAGATCCTAAGGTAATTAAGGACAAGGACATATTTTGAATATTTTCTTTTTCTTGGTTCACAATGTATCTCATACATTTTTTAAATAATAATAACAATAATAATGATGGCTACTGCCACCCATTAAGTACCTACTATGTGCAAAGAACAACAATGTGCAAAATATTGCTCTGATAACTTTGCATTCATTATCTCTTATCCCTCAACAAAATATTATAATCTGTGTTTTATAGATGAGATGAGAAAGCAAATGGTCAGAGAAGGCCATGCCTTGCCCATGCCTTGGAGTTTTAGTACATGGTATAATCAAATGCCTTCTGTGTGACTCCAAGGTGCTCTTTTGTACCAGGCTGCCTTTCCTATGTGATATCTAGGAAATATTTATCAAGTGACCAATAGCCGCACTTTATAAGCAACTACCATACTTGGATGAGGTGGCTCACAAGTGACGATCACCAGACACTACTGCCTGCACAGTGACCTCTAAAGGGCTCAACTGCCTCCTATAAATAGGGACTAACCCCCACCAGATGTCACATTCAGTAGTGTAAATGTGGCTCCTGGCCATAGACAAATCTGTGGCTCCACCTCAGGTGAAGTGGGAGGATGAGGCCGCCTGTATCTGATGACTCTGTCCACCATTCCATTCCTTTACCATAACGTCGTTCACCAGCTACCTCTGGGTCTTAGAAGCACCTCCACATACCTGTAGCAGTTATTGTGGAATTTGTTGTAAGAAGAGAGTGTGATCAGGCCTCCCCACGCAGCAGACAAAGAGAAGAAAATCTGAGTGGCAGCATCTTTCCACACCTGGGAAACAAAAGGCAAGAAGAGTCAAGGCCACCGAAGGACACTGGGCTCCTGGGAGGGGACTCTCATGTGCCCAAGGCCACATCATCTCCCCAGGAAAGGGAAGTCAGGGGTAAAATGACTTTGAACACCAGCCTAAGTGAGAAATATACCTCACTTGTGCCTAAAGCCAAAAGGCAGCAAATTACCTGGAAGATTTTTACTTGCTCTAGTCAAAGGTGAGGAACTCCATAAACTATATACACATTTCATGCTTCTATGTCCCACCTTGTAAAACCAGGCAGAAGGGGAGAGCCCTTTCTTTAGGCTGATATGCTCTCAAAGAACCATTTACAATAGCAAAATATAGTCATGGATGCCCATTTTAATTGATATTCCCATGGATGACAATAACTGCCATTAAAAACCTGGAATTCCGTAGGCTACAATCTTAGTAAAGCAACTCAGTGCCACAAAAGAGTGGACTTGATGGTGCCACATCCTTCCTGCACTTGGCTGGTAACACCTCCTGCTTCTATGAGGTCATTCCTCTTGATTGTCCTCATTAAACACTAGGTCCTTCAAGAGGTTAAGATAAAAATGTATATGATTTATATGACAGACCTCCTATCATTTTTATAAATTAAATCATGTTGTAAAATTGTGCCTGAAATGTGTAAAGAGAAAGTTCAAATTCATGCTGGCAAAGTCTGTGACCATCCCCATATTCAGTCTCCTTTATTGCTTCAGAAACAAAGCTACGATTTGATTTAAGGGAGGCCACATGCCCAGCTTCCACATCTAGGGGAGGTGTGGATAGGGGAAGATAATCATATGTCTTAGTTTTCTCCTTTTCTGAAGAGAGGGAGGGTGCCTCTCTATACCTGCACCTTACCAATTTGTGCTACTTGGAATGCTGACATGATGGTTGGAGCTCCAGCAGCTACAAGGAAGCTACTGACTGAGCATTGTGGGGCAGAAAGACTATCTTGACCACCTACCATGAGAGTGAAATAAACTTATCTTGTTTAAGCTGACATTATCTGGAGATTTTCTGAAATGTGCCACAAACAAACAAAAAAAAAGGAATATGTTTTTAACATACTCTGGAAGAGCAGAATTTTCTTTAAGCTGAGAAAATTCATCTCTCATTAAACAATCACTCTGTCATTCGGAGATTTTTAGATTGTGAATTTTAGAGTAAGACGTGCCTTGCAGAATATGCAAAGGGAAAGCTCAAGTGAGTGCTGGTCCTGTGTCAGTGTGCAGAAGTATTCAAAGGTGTCTGGGGACTTTAAAACGATAGAATTATCTGTGGTTTACCTGTGTGCCATTTTCTTCCTTTCCTTTTACTTCCTTCCTTTTTTTTTTTTTTTTTTTTTTTTTTTTTTTTTTTTTTTTTTTTTTTTTTTTTTTTTTTTTTTTTTTTTTTTTTTTCCCTATCTTTCTTTCGTTCTTTCTTTCAGTACTTGGGAGTTGAACCCAGGGCCTTACCTGTGCTTTGCAAGCACTCCATCACTGAGCTGCACCCCTAGCCTTAATTTTTTTTTTTTTTTTGACTTTTTATCTTGAGACAGGGTCTTGCTAAATTACATAAGCTGCCTCTGGCCTCGAACTTGCAATCCTCCTGCCTCTATCTCCTGAGTCACTAGGATTACAGGGGTGGGCCACTGCACCCAGCTTACTGCTGTCAATTTTGAACTCAGTATAATTAGTAACAGATAAGTGGCACAAGGTGGTCCAAAGCTATTAACAGGATTTCGTTCTTCACTATCGGCTGGCACTGCAACTACAGCTGCAAGCAGCTAGTCCCAGAGTCTGAAAAGCCTCAGCCGCCCACTTGCCATTAGATATTTCCCGGATGCATAATGTGCCAAGGTCACCGGGACCTTGTGGAAGCAGACTGTGAGCTTCCCTGGGGAGGAAGGCTGACCTTTAGCCAAAGGGTTTCCCTGAGAAGGACCCAGCGTGCCCCTGCCAGGGCCTGCTGGAAGCCCCGTCACAAGCTCACCGTGGCATCGGTGAGTTTCTCCCACTTGGGCGTGATGAAGTACCAGATCCCAGCTCCCGCTCCGGGCAGCGTGACTCCTCGGATGAGGAGGATCACCAGCACGACGTAAGGGAAGGTGGCCGTGAAGTACACCACCTAGAAGAGCCATGGGGTGCAAGGGGAGGGTGAGTGGGCCCACAGAAGGTGTCCCTACCACAGGGGCAGCGCCCAGGCAAGAGGGGACCCGCTGTCGGTGCGCACGCACCCAACTGCAAGTTCTCCCCAGACTCCCCTGGGCTGGGGGCATAGGGAGGGTGCTGGGACCCACAGTGAGTCAGGAGAGCCAGATATAAAGCCCCCAGGGGACACGCAAGGCCGTGGCATGAGTTGGCCTAGTAGCAGAAAGCTGGAGAGAGAGGTCACCCAGCTCAGCCACTGAGTGGACAGCCCCTTGAGGAGCCACAAGTGAGGAAGGAAGGTTCTGTGCCTCCCTTCCCCTAAACCCTACCCTGCCCTCTGCTGGAGGCCCCAAGTACCATTAGAGTTGAATCTTATTAGCATAATCCTCCCATCCCTGCTCACAGAGACATCCTAAGGGAGGCTGCGCCATGCCGCAAAGTAAACATACCATCATCTCAGAATTAGACCCATCTTTGATCAAATGCAATTGAACCTCTGGCACTGGGTCACTGCATGACTCTGCACAAGCTATTACAATTTTCAGTTTTTGCATCTGTAAGCTGGGGATAAAAGCACCTTTCTTAGAAATAATCAGGGGAAATAAATGAGCGAATGCAAGGAGGGCACCTAGCACAGTGCCTGATCTGTAACAGATGGTCTTTAAATGCAGTTAAATTCCACAGGCCTGGATTGAGAGCCCAGGAGGTGGCTGCTGTGCCCAATATCAGCTGCAGAGAGATGAAGGGACTCTTAACATCAAAGACACATAGACAATGTCTAAATAACAGGCGATGCAGGATACTATGGAAGTTCAGGGAAGGCCAGTGTGCCCAGCCTGGGAGTTTCTCCAAGATCCATGGGGATGACTTCTGAGCTGGGCCTTAGAGGACAAGTACAACCTCAAGATGGTGAGGTCAGCTGGGAAGGTGAAGGAAAAACAAGGGCAGGGCAGGCATGCAAGGGCAAAGCAGGGACCACCCACTATCAGGAGAGCATAAAGTGAAGGCCAAGGGTAGAGAGAGGGGAGGCTAGGGACATGGGAGGAGAGCACACCATGGGAGACCTGGCCTGTACACAGAGGACATTCTTGGATACTGGACGAGAGGAGGGACCAGCATCAAGGAGCATTTAGAAGGTAATACTGGCAGAATTGGTTGGATGGGGGTGAGTGGAAGGTGTTCCTTCTTTACCTGTCCATCAAGCCTTAGGGTAGAAGAAAGGCTTGGGCTCAGGATTCAGGATCCAGCAGATGGGGGCAAGCTGTACGTTCACATGGGCCTGAGTTCATGTTCTGACTCCACCAATTACAAGTACAAACTGAGTCACTTTGGGAAGCAAGATAACTTCTCCGAGAACCTGTGTCCACACCAGCCAGGGGGTGATAACAATAGTATATTCCTCACAGGGATTTTGGAAGACTACAACAGGATGATCCACACAGAGAAAAACAGAACAACGGGCACCAGAAACAAGGTGCCACTTCACAGCCTTGCCTAGGACTCACCAGTCCTAAGTTTAATAACACTGATATCTCTCAGCTCCAAAGCAGGCTACATCCCAAAAATGCATTACAGGACCCATAGGAAGATGAGGCTAAGTGAACTTCGAGCCCACCAAAGCCCCCTCTGGTCTTCCAGGTAGGCATTACAGCTGAGTGATCCCTGTTGGTTCAAAGCTGCCTCCAGCCCCACCTGCCATCTTCCATCCTGAAGCAAATGAAACACTGCCCCTGGCAGCAGGACAGAGATCCTGTCACACTGGCTGCACAGTCTCAAGTACCTGGCAAGGGGGACCCAGCCTGTCAGCAAGTGGCAGACATGGAGATTTCAGGGGATAAGGATTGAGATGGGGACTTGCAAGGGGGACTTGCAAGGCTAGAGTTGGTATTAAGAGGTAACTCCTGGGAGCCAGGCATGGTGGTGCACACTGGTGATCCCAGCATGCAGGAGGCTGGGGTATGAAGATCATGTGATCAAGTCCTCAAGGCCAAGCTCTTACTTCTGGCTGCAGTCCAAGGTAGGCTGGCCTCCTCTTCTATCCACTGCTACCATCACAGACTGAGACCCCTCTTTCCTGCCCCACAGGACAACAGTCTCTGCTCCATCCTGGTCCTAGGGACTAGGGGGAGGAGGCACCACCGCACTCCCACCTATGCCTGCAGACCCGCTTCTCTCCTTCCCCTGAAAGTCTAAAGGAAAAGCAAAGTCCCTATGCATACAGATGTTATGAAGCCTTCGCACATGGGCCGTCTGATATCTCAGGAGGAAATCACTCCACACAGGCTGGCGCAGGCTGGCCTTCCAGCTGGCAGATGGGGCTGGCGAGTGGAGAAGCCACAATGCATGGCGGGGTCCTGACCAGTCTGACTTCCTGGCCTGCCCAAGACAACTAGTGCAGAGGAGCAACTGAGGACCACCTAATCTGGAGCTAGTGGGAAGTGAAGACACCAACAGGAGGGAACAAAGGAGAGGAGACAGGCTAGATGCCAGGAACCTGCAGGAAGAACCCTCCAAGATGGCCACCTCCAGGCCTGGCACCAGTCTAACCAGCTGAGATAGCTGTTCCCCTTTGCTTGCTGGCGACTGTTCAGACATGGCCACTCATGGAGCTCCCTCAGTGGACCACGTTTATTAGTCCCATTTTGCAGAGGAGGAAACTAAGGCTCAAGTTAAACATCTCACAAGGGATTAGATATCTCATTCTCAGTCTCGCAGCTGGAGCCAAGATCCAAACCCGAAGCTTCTTATTCCAAAAAATCTTCCTATCCATGAATGCCATTCCATGGGCCTCATGATTAGAAATAGGGGTAGGAAATTAAGAGGAAGCAAGTAGGGCACCTAGGGTGCAACATTTAAGGATGAACCGCTTGCAGGGACTGTCCCTGTACTTGCAGGAAGCTGAGAATGGGTTCCTCCTTAAATTTCCACCCTGGGCACTTGCTTGCCTCACCCTGGTCCTGGTGTAAAGATGACGCATTCATCTTATAGATAGTGATCTTAGGGAGCTGAGAGGGCCAACAGTTTGGCTCATAAATTCTGAAAATGCCTCAAATGTGAGTGAAGTCTATGCAGAGGTGTTATGCCCAGCTAGCGCCCTGTGTCAGGGCTTCACAATGCACCTGTTTCAGGAAGAACCATCAGAGGAATTAAACTTGAACAGTAATAAATTATGCTTCACAGGAGTGACAATGACGAGTTGATCTCAGCCTGTTTGCCTGACACCTCGAGGCATCCTGTCCACAACAGGACTCCTGAACAGGTGGGAAGGCCCCATCAGCCTGTGCTAGCTAATTAGGTTAGCTTTGCTCTGTTGCTACGACTTTCAGGCACAGCGGCCCCTGACACCAGGTGAGCTGCATTCAACCTTCAGGCTGTCTGCTGATCAACCCACCTCTAGAGTTCTAGCTGCTCAGAGGCCTCAGTCTCAAAAGAAGCCATGGGCCATTTTTGTGTCCTCGGCTCCTACAGGGGTGGGGGCAGCTGAGCTTATTGTACTGAAGGAAACGCAGGTCATCTCTGTACACGGGAGGACAGGGCTGTAGAATTCCAGTCACAAACGAGTTTACCATAACGAGCAACCTCAGTTCTCAAATAATTTTCCATGATTCATGTCTGTACAATCTAGAGCAGGACAATAAGTTGTGATTCATTATTTCTGGGGTTATTTCTCACTTAAAAAAGAAATCATTGATCTTTGGTTGAAAAGCTTTCTCAATGAAGCAAGGAATTAAGTTGGTAGATCTAAAAGAAAATCTTACCTGCTCCAGACTGCTCAAAACTTCCTATTCCAGAAAGCCTACAAAATCTAGCATCAAGAATTATATTTTTAATCAGTTAAAAAAGAATTGCTTATAACATTATTTAAAACTTATAGATGAACAGAGCTGAAAACACTCTTAGAGAACATTTACTCTAGCCCTAGATTTTGTAAAAGAGGAAAATAAGACCCTTATGCATCCTGTGACTTGCCCAAAGTCCCTCAGCTACATATAGCAGAGACTGGGTGGGAGTGCAGAGGTCCTAATTCACAGAGGAACACCCACTGTAAAGCCCCACAATATGCAAATGGTGACTCATTGTTCCCATTCCCCATCTATTTCTGCAGACCCTCCTTGGTAGAGAACATCATGTAGGTTCTAGACTTTACAGCAAGCCAGACCTGGGTTCAAATCCCACCATGGCCACATCAAAGCTGTGTGCCTTTAGGCTATTTGCTCTCCCTCCATGAGCCTCAGCTTCTCTGTCTATACAATGGGAATCAGTGTAGTTATGTAGCAGGTGATTATGAAGTTGAATGAACTAACCCATGTGAAGCAGTCAGTGCCTGGTACAGAGAGTTCCACAAAGTTCCCTATCTCTTCGCTAGCAAAACCATTGCTTTCAAGATGCCAAATTAACACAATACCCACTCAATACATCAGGCATTCATAATAATAAAAATGAAAAGAGCTAGTATTAATAGGAATTGACCATATGCCAGGTATTTTACAGGCCTTTTCTTATTCACTCTTTATAGCAATCCTACATGGTATGTGCATTTACTGATGAAGATCAAAGATCATAGCCTTCAATATGGGTTATGACTTAACATCAACAAAACAAAAATCCTTACAACTGGGTCAGCACGCAACTTCACAATAAATGGAGAAAAGATTGAGGTTGTCCAAGATTTTGCTTTGCTTGGCTCTATAATCAACACCCGTGGAAGCAGCAGTCAAGAAATCAAAAGATGCATTGCTCTAGGAAAAGCTGTGGCAAAATATCTCTTTAGAGTATTGAAAAGTAAAGATGTCACATTGAAGACGAAGGTGCATCTGACTCATGCCATGGTATTTTCAGTGGCATCATATGGTTGTGAAAGCTGGACATTGAACAAGAGAGACAGAAAAAGAATTGATGCTTTTGAATTGTGGTGCTGGAGACGTCTATTGAATATACCATGGACTGCCAAAAGAACCAACAAATCTGTCCTAGAAGAAGTGC
>VMDO01001203.1:15504-58300 GCA_007922755.1 Pedetes capensis | reverse complement strand
AACTGCGTCTTACATATTTCAGACATGTAGTCAGGAGAGAACAATCCCTGGAGAAGGGCATCATGTTTGGGAGAGTGGCAGGTCAACGCAAAGGAGGAAAACTCTCCACCAGATGGATTGACACAGTGTCTGCAACAATGGGCTTAAACATAAATAAGATCGTTTGCCTGGCACAGAATCGGCAAGTGTTTCGATCTGCTGTACATAGGGTCTATATGAGTCGGACTCAACTCGATGGCACCTAACAACAACAACAACAACATGGAATGTGCTATTATCCCCAATATGCAAATTAGGAAACAGGCTCCATGGGTTAAGTAGCTTGTCCAGAGTTATGCGACTAGAAAGTGATGGAGCCAGAGTTTGAACTCAGACTGGTCTGATTCTGGAGCCTCCAGGCCATCCTTCCTCATCCCAGGAGGAAGGCAGCCTTTCTTATCCTCCTCACCTATCACCTGTTTTCCTGTCCACCTGCCTCCCCAAGAGGTCTGGTCCTTCTGAAGTCAGTTGGTTGTAATGTAAACACCGAAGGCCCAGCCTGGACTGTTGGACCAAATCTCAACACCACAATCTACCATTTCAGAATCTCCCATTGCATCCTCATTCCTTGGGTCTTAGACATTTTCATTTTCATCCTGCAACATACAAATGCTTCTTGGGGTAGCTACATATTATTGGTTGTTTTGCAATAAACAAGGAATTGGTTGACCTTTTGGTGAGGTTTTTCTAAAACAGGAGGAAAATGGAAAAATTTTAATGCAACCCCCTCAACAATGTGCAGTGTTGCCTAAGTTTGTCTTGGCATGAAACTGAGCTGGAGAGGGAATTCCATTGTTCCAAAAGGACCCAGCCAAGAAATTTCTCAACAAGACTAGCCAGGTAGTTGCTCAGCCAAAATCCCACTGGAAGGATCATCCTTCTTTAGTGCTGGGGGCAGGTAGAGTGGAAGAATGTTAGACTCAGGACTGGCAGAAGGGCATGGAAGGCCAAGATCATGGTGGTCAGTAGTGAGAAGGAATCCACTTCACAGTTTTGATCTTGGCAGCAGCAGTGACTGATCTGGCAGCCAGAGTAAGAAGCAAAAAGCCAGCAGCATGAATTCTAGAGTTCAAGTGACAAAATTAAATCAGGGATGTTCCCTCTAAGGAGTGAGCGGCAGCCCCTGACAGGAAAGGAAGGAAACTAATCACAGCACCCTCACCATACCTCTAGAGCTCTGTATACATTTTGCCTCAAAGAATCCTTAAAATGACCCTGTAAGAAAGGTGTTATTATCCCAATTTTACGTAATACAAGGGAAGTCACTTGTTCATAGCAAGTGAATTAGGGCCCACATCGACTGACTCTCTTCCCAGTGCTCTATTGCCTGCTCTATGGTATGACCACCCCTGGATGTTCCCAAGGTTTCCCTTCCTTAGATAAATCCAAGTTCTTACTTTTCCTGAAGTCTTGATTCCTTTAGCCAGGGATGCATACACAATGACCCAAGCCAGGAAGAGGCAGAAGGCTAGTGGCCACCTGATCTCCCCAGGATATTCAATCCCAGCAGAAATCTTCAGCACAAAGTACCTAAGAACCAGAAAGAGCAGAGGAAAAGAAAGGGAGGGAAAGAAGAAAACAGGGAGGTAACACTCTGTAGACTTCAATCTCCCATTAGAGCCAGGAGAAAAGTACAAAACCTAAGGTAAAGCTGTAAAAAATAAATAAATAAGTAAATCAATAATCAAAAATAATTCTTGTTTAAACTATAACTTTGACTATGAGTCATTTTCATATTTTTTACCTCTCTTCCCTGAAAGTCAAGCACAAATAGAAAAATAATGATCTAGTTAAGTGAAGATCTGCTTAGATCACATTGAACCAAGGTTGCAGATGGTTTGTTTTGCTTTGTTTCCATTAGCTTCATGAGTTATGGTTTGATTTTGGCATTGATTTTGTTTTCCATCAGCCATCAGTCAGCCAACCCTCATTTCCAGGGCCACAATGCTTTTCGGAGCCAAACCAGGAAAATTTTTTCTTCCCTGACCATTTGAATAAGTAGGGAGGATGGAAAGGGAGGAATCCTGCCCCTCCCATCACCCATACCTCTGGTCTACAAATTGGATGTTTATTAACTCATTGGGTTTCTCTTACAAAATTTACTAAAAAAAAAAAAAAAAAATAGCGGTCTTACTTGAAGTACTCTTCACTTCCACTGACAAATGTCTTATTGGCCTGGCTGGTGAAGTTCACCATTGTCAAGTTAGGATAGGCAGTCATGCAGAAAGTTGAGTTCTTGATCTGTATTTTGGGATGGTCACTGATAACACAGGAATCTGTTTAGGAGAGGATGGAATAGAAACAGTGAAATCTATACAGACAATATATACATAAAAACAAAAGCCAAAACATTCCAAAAGTATTAGGGAGTAACTTTGGGAAAGTATTAATGGAGCAAAGACAGATGTACAAGAGCCATAGAATTGTATTGTATTCACCATGGGGACCCAGTACTCCATGATCAGCAGTACCTGTTACTGACAACAGAAGTTTGACTTATGGAGCACTCTACACGGTGGGCTAAGCACTTTGCAAGCATTCGCTCATTTATTCCTCACAACGATCTGTGCAGGAGGTACTATTATCTCCATCTATTTAATAAGGAAATGGGCTTAACAAGATTAAGTGCTATACTGAAACTGAATAGCTAATGAGGAAGAGAATCAGAATTCAAATCCAGATCCTACCAGAGGTGTAGCTCAGTGATAGAATGCTTACATAGCATGACCAAGCCCTAGGTTCAATGTCCAGCATAAAGGAGGGGGTGGGGGGGGAGAGAAGAAAGAAGAAGAAGAAGAAGAAGGAGGAGGAGGAGGAGGAGGAGGAGGAAAAAAAGAAGAAGAAGGGGAGGAGGAGGAGGAGGAAGAGGAGGAGGAAGGGGAAGAGGAAGAAGAAGAGGAAAAAGGAAGGGAGAAGAGAGAAGAAAGCCCAGATCCTTATGACTCTAGCGAAGACAAATTAATTGTAGATATGAATTTAATCAGAGATTAAATTGTCATGTAAAATAGAAGCTCTTCCTGAAGGCCTACTGCTGTAGAAAGCTTCACCTTGGACTCATTGCCTGGCACCATAGCCAACACACAGTAAGTACTCTAAGGCGTGTGTTCTGTGTGCTTCCTGCCCTCACATGGCTTAGTGGAGGCAGCACCCACACTGTGTGCTGATGAGCCTGAGACAAGACCTAATACAGTGTTTCTCAATGAGTTTGATTCCCATGACACATTTGGCAATGTCTGGAGACATTTTAACTTGCACTTCAGGGACTGGGTGCTATGAGCATCTAGTGGGAAGAGGTCACTAAATACCCTATGATGCACTAGTCACTTCCCACAACTAAGAATTATCCAGTCCAAAATGTCAATAGTGCTGAGGCTGAGAAGACCTGGGGCATAGAGAGAAAATTGACAAAGGCTGGCTGTGATGGCACATACCAGTAATCAACTTGCTGAAGAGGATGAGGCAGGAAGATGGCAAGTTCAAAGCCAGCCTGGGCTACACCTCACAGGGTACAGTGGCTCACGCCTGCAATCCCAGCAACTCGGGAGGCAGGTGCAGAAAGATCGTAAGTTCAAGGCCAGAGGCAGCCTGTGTAATTTAGCAAGAACTTGACTGAAAATAAAAATTTTAAAATGGATTGGGGATGCAGACCAGTGGTGGACCACTTGTAAAACATGTGTGAGGCCCTGAGTTCAACCCCCTAAATATGAAAAGAAAGAAAAGAAAAGAAAAGAAAAGAGAAACCATGTGAGTGTTAGCATGTCAGGCACTGCACTGGACCTTTTAAATGATTATTAGCTCATGACATCTTCATAAAACCCAGGAAGTGTATATTATTATCTTCATTTTAAATAAGAAGAAACTGAAGTCTTTCTGACCGTATTATAATGTCTTTCTGATAGCATTATAAATATAGATAAATTGACAAATATTTTGAATAAAGAGTCCACCAGGACTAATACTAAAAGAAATTATTTTGCATAGGAATAAACAGTCATAGCAACTGACACACAGCACTTGTCATAGGTCAGGCACTGTTTTAAGTGCCTTCTGGGTATTGACTCACTTAAGCCTCCTCACACCACCAGGATGAGATAGATACTGTAATTATCTGTGCTGCAGAGAAAGAAAACTGGGGCACAGAGAGATGCAGTTGCTTGCTGAGGTCACACATCAAGCCAGGAAGCAAACACGCGCACTCTCTGTAGAGTCTGTACTCTGAATGGCTCTACCGTGCAACAGAGAAGTAGGAACCAGGAACTCAGCTCCTCCACATTCCAGGGTGGTGACACAAATGAGGAAGGCATAAAATAGAGGACACTAAGGAGAACTGGGGACAGAATGTGCCAGCCAATCAGTGTCATGTTTTCCCAGACATCCTGGCCGACAAAAGGAATTCATTTCCATTTTAAAATGTTGCCAATGAGTTAATTTTTTTTTCAGGTACTTCAGGGCTGAACCCAGAGCCTCCCACATACTTCACAAAGACTCCACCATTAAGCTGCACCTCTGACCCCTTTTTGTGTTCTTATATTGAGACAAGGTCTCACTATATTATGCAGGCTGCCTCTGGTCTTGAACTTGTGATCTTCCTGCCTCTCCCTCCCAAGTGGCTAAGATTACACATGTGTACCAAGGCATCTGGTTAAAATAAACACAATGGTGGGGGGAAGCGTATGCAGCAGAGATCCGGTGTGTGTACTCCCAGTGTACACCCTCAGTGGAATAGCAAGGTGGGCAAGACTATGGGTTCAAAATTCCATCAGTCCTGAGAGCTCAGAGAGTTCTCTTATCTGGCCATGCCTCTATCTTCTGGTAATAGTTGTATCTGGATCACAGGATTGTTGCAAGGACCAAATTAAGTAAGAGCAGAATAAAAAAATTTCACATAATGCCTGACACATAGTTGGCACTCAATAAATTGTAGCCATAACTCAATCGCCCTTGTCATATCTTTCCATGGATTGAATATCTCCATTGTTCAACATCCTCTCCCCTAAATCCACTCGTCCACCATAAATTATCTACTGCCTCCCACATATCCCCTAGAATATCTCAGAAGACTGGGTAAAGATTAAAACAGCATTCATAAAGTAGGTGCTGTGGTACAGGCCTGTAATCACAGCAACCCAAGAGATTGAGGCAAAGGGATAGTAAGCTCGAGTCCACAAGCAATTGGTGCAACCTAGCAAGGCCCAGTCACAAAATAAAACATAAAAAAGAAGCTGAGTCCAACTACGTGGTAGAGCATTTCCAGAGCATGCATGAAGCCCTAGGTTCAGCCCTCTGTATTGAAAAAAATAAAAGGAAAGAAAGTCAGTTCTAAAGGCAGCCTGTACAACTTTGCAAGACTTTGTCTCAAAATAAAAAATAAAAGAGGCCGAGGGCGCAGCTCAGTGATGGAGCGCTTGCTGAGCATGCACAAAGCCCTGGGTCCAACCAGCCGTATTGCAAACAACCCACCAACCATCATGCGAATCTCTTCCTTTTTATTAGTTGTTACTAGGATTTCTCAACAACAGTACTAATGACATTTGGGTCAGCTAATTCTTTGTTGTGAGAAGCTGACCTGTGCATTGCGTCATATTGAGCAACATCCCTGGCCTCTTCTCCCTAGAATCCAAGAGCATTCACCCCTCTCCCCCAGTTGAAACAACCAAAAACGTCTCTGAACATTGCCATATGTCCCCTGTAAAAGTTCTGGCTAGGAACTTCTGCTTTTGGATGTCTCTAAGTACCTTCCTATTTGATATTATCTTCTTTAGCTTAATCAATAGGATTTCTGGAGAATTCACAGCTAATAATTAGCAAATATTTACTGAGGAAGATACTGTTTCCCACAGCAGCAACCTGCCTGAATGAAGGCATTAAAGCTCCATCCTTATTAACCTTTTTGGTAAATAAGCACAGGACTTATTTCTGGCCCTCCAGCCAAAACGCACGTTCATCTCCTAAGAATGAAGAACTAATGCATGGGTAGGCACAGAATCGCTTGCTTCCAGAATTGCCATTGTGAAGCAGCAGGCAGCTTCCCTAGAGAGCGTCTCTGGATGTCTGTGGATCACTGCGCGCTGCAGTAGTACAAGGTCACTGTTCCTGCGGCACTACAGCAGGGCTCACGATTCGCTTATGCCCTGTAACCTCAAGCCTCCTGCAATATCACTTCCTACCACTGGGCGGCAGGAGCGTGCTTCCCAGAGCAAGGCCCTTCAGGCCGGCCAACTAAGGAATGGGGGGCTTCTCATCAGAGAGCTCTGCGGCCCAGCAACCCCGAACAAAGAACAGCAATAATGATCGTCCTAAATTAGAAAGCTGTTGGAATAGAATTCTCTTTACTCGAGCAATTATTAATAAATGAAAGCACATGAAAGACGAGGGAGAAAAGGAATCATTTAATTAAAGTTCTAATGAAAATTAAGCCATTCCAGAAATAGTATTTATGTTGTTCCCATTTGAAGTGACCCAGCTGGCTCCGGCTTTCACAAAACAGTTGCTGGTCTCACTTGGCAGAGCACAGATTAGCTGCTCTCCATTACAGATACCTGGAGGATTGAGTCTCCTTAAAGAAGGCAGCTTTTCCTACAAGCTGCACCCTAGAATGCCTGCAGCCATGTAGCCCTGTGGCATCCGATCCCATCAGATCTCAGAAGCTAAGCAGGGTCGGGCCTGGTTAGTACTTGGATGGGAGACCACCTGGAAACACCAGGTGCTGTAGGCTTGGGAAAAGGACCCGGCAACCCACTCCCAAAAAACAATCAGCCATTGAAAACCCTATGAACAACAGAGAAGCACTGACAATAGTGTTTCCCCTGTTGTATGTAGGGTCGCAATGAGTCTGGATATCGACTTGAGGGCACCTAACAACAACAACAAGCACCCTAGAATACGTGGCAAAATTGTACACATGGGTAGGCCAGGGCTTTTCTGCGAGGCTGCAGGGGGTAGTGCCCTGGCATCTCCACGGTAAAAAAAAAAAAAAAAAAGCTCCTAGATAGCATGTCTGAAGCAGTACAAAGAGGAGCATGGGACAAGCACCTGCCCCTGTGACTGAAGGTCACAATGGTGGCCATGTATTCCCTTCCCAAGGACAAGTCCTTTGCTGGGGGAGGAAGGGGAGATAGAGGATTGAGAGGGAAAGGGTGAGCCTGGAAGGTCATTTGGGGAACACTGCTAGGGAAGCAGGTTTTCCGGAGACAGCCTGGGACTATCCACTGTCTGAACTCTCAACCATCCAGCAAAGCAGAGGGTCTCTAAAGATGCATGTGACTCTGCAGGTCAGACCACTGTCACCTTTTCTAAGACATCCCAAAACCCCACAGGATCAATACTCCTGCAAAGGAGAGTCTAATCCCAGAAACAGAGCCCATCTGAGCACAAATAACAGAGCATGACAGATGAAGGGACTGCACAGAAAAAGTGTGGAGGATGACACCCCATTTTTCTTAAAAAAATTTAAATAAATAAATATATATATATATATATATATATATATATAGAGAGAGAGAGAGAGAGAGAGAGAGAGAGAGAGAGAAAGCAAGCAAGCACTGGCTAAGAATCAGATAGGATCTCCTCAACCTGTCCATAGGCTCCCAGGGAATAATCAGAGTGAAAAATGCCTATTGTGTCTTTGTTCTCAGAGCCTATATGATATTTACAGTTTGTAGTAGTGGCCTAGAAGCTTAGCTGTGTTCTTTACTCTGACTTTCATGCTTCCACAAGGCAGACTGGAAACACCATGAAACCAAACCAAGGCAAGGTTTTATTTGCCTCATAGGCTCTCACCCACTGGGATGGCCCAGGCAACATGCTCTCCTTGCCTTAGAGAGAGACAGAGAGAGAGAGAGAGTGCACTGGCATTGTGGTGCACACCTATAATCCTGGCACTCCAGAGGTGGAGGCAGGAGAATCATGAATTCAAGGCCAGCCTGGGCTATATAAATATAGCAAGACTCTGTCTCAAAAGAAAAAAAAAGTAGGAAAGAAAGAAAAGAAAAGGAAAATACACACATGCACATACAGGCTATAAGATAAACACATGTCCATGACAGAAAATGTAGAACTGCTGTTAATATTCTATGTATAGCCTTCTATCCATTTGATCACATATACACATTACTTGTTGTTGTTGTTGTTGTTGTTAGGTGCCATCGAGGCAGTATCCGACTCATAGCGACCCTCTGTACAACAGGGGAAAAACTATTGTCAGTGCTTCTCTGCTGTTCATGGGGTTTTCAATGGCAGATTGATTTTTGGGAGGGGGTTGCCAGGTCCTTCTCCCAAGCCTACAGCTTCTGGTGTTCCCAGGCGGTCTCCCATTCAGGTACTAACCAGGCCCGACCCTGCTTAGCTTCCGAGATCTGACGGGATCGGATGCCACAGGGCTATGGCTGCAGGCTATACATATTACTAGTAAACATAATATTATACTATAAATCTGTATTTTGATATGATGCATTTAATATGATATGAGGATTTCCCTAGATTTTATGAATATTCATTTTTAATGACAACAAAATATTTCATCCTACGAACAATAATTTATTTGAACTATGAAATCACTCAATAATTATGTGGATTTTTGTCACTCATTTAAATGTCTCTATTGTAAGTCTACAGCCATAGCACCCTGGCACTTGATCTCCAAAGCTAAGCAGGGTCAGCCTGGTTAGTCCTTGGATAGGAGACAGCCTGAGAATACCAGGTGCTGCAGGATAGGGAGAAGGACCTGGCAATCCACTCCCAAAACAATCTGCCATTGAAAGCCCTATGAATAACAGAGAAGCACTGACAATAGTTTCAGGCATGACAATGTCAGGGAGTGTTTCGTTTTGTTGTACATAGGGTTGCTATTAGTCGGACCCAACTCGATGGCACCAACCACCAACAACAACAACATTGTTTTCTAACATTGTAAATGTGGCTGAAATTAAGCTTTCTCTAATTTCTCTAAGATAGATTCCCAGAAGTGGAAACACTAAGTTAAACTACTGTTCACACAAACTCTCTTTTTAATCCCATTGGAATTACAATAACAAGTGTTGATTAGGGATCACCTGGAATGATGTCACTTTTTTGGGACTTAAAGGATAGAACCTCTGGACCAAAGATTCTTCAAGAATTCTGAACAAGTAGAGAATCTGGGATCATGAGACCCAAATGCCAGTCCTGGGTCTACCTTCCACTTTATAGTCACGTAACCTGTCATTTGGAACTCATAAAGCTCCTATAACGAATAACAGAAATATGGCTCATGAGCCTGCTTTGTAGATTTTGAAGCATTTTGTACAGTGGTTAAGACCATGGCCTGGGAAGGGAGGCAAACTTGGGTTCAAATCTGAAATCTAGCAAAGAGCTAACTCTATGACCCTGAGCTCAAATTTCTTCATCCATAAAGAATATTGAAAGCAGGGCTGGCAGTATGGCTCAGTGGTTGAGCACTTACAAAAAGCATGCATGAGGATCCTGGTTCAATTACCCAGTACCAAAAAAAAAAAAAAAAAAAAAAAGCAATATTATTGTGGCTGGGCATGGTGGTTCACACCTATAATCCCAGTATCTTGGGAAGCTGAAGCTGGAGGATTGCAAATTCGAGGCCAGAGGCAGCCTGTGTCATTTAGTAAGACCCTGTCACAAGATATAAAGTAAAAAAAAAAAAATGGGCTAGGGGGTGCAGCTCAGTGGTAGGGTGCTGGCAAAGCATGCATGAGGCCCTTGATTCAGCCTCCAAGTACCATACACTAAAAGGATATTGAAAGCAGTAAAAGAACTCATATTTTGAATTGTTGCCTATCTTAATATTGATAATACAAAAAAATGGTTTAAGATGATGCTTGGCATGTAGTGAGGCTAATTATTAAACATTAAGAACCTGTACAAGTATTGCTGTTGTTAGGTACTGTCAAGTTGGGTCCAACTCATAGAGTCCCTATGTCCAACACACTGAAACACTCCCCAACACCGTGCCATGCTCAGCACTATGTTGGTGCTTCTCTGCTATTCATAGACTTTTCAATGGCTGATTGTTTGGGGATTGTTTCATGCATGGGCTGCCATGTGCTTCTCCTATACTATTATTAGTGGATATTATTAGTAGAGGAGTATAGTATTTCTGAACTACCATCCCCACTGGAGAAAAGCTGCAGGACACTAATCACTGTGACTCATGTGGCCCCTGAGGCAAGTCCCCAGGGAAGCCTGTTACAGAGCCTGAATCATGCAGCAGCCTGCTCTGGTGGGCATTCTCTTAGAAAGTGACTTCTCTCTCAGGCACAACCTGGGAAGGCTCTGAAGTGACCCAAGACCTTGAGGTTTTCCTCCATTTTAGACCCCATCCCCTGGAAAATGCATTTTGCCTTCCATGACAACTATTTTCAGGAAGGTATTCTCGCAACTGGTTGTGATTGTGACGAATTATGAAGTGAGATTCTCCTAGAGAGCAGCTTCTTAGAGCTAACCTCTTTGTAGGGCAAAGAAGGTTCACCACTCCACTCCAAAACTGGGTAGGAGTAGGGGCAGCTTGAATAAAGGATATGGAGGAGCTTGGGATACAACTCAGTGTTAGAGCACATGCTTAGCATTCATGAGGTCCTGGGTCCCAGCACCAAATAAAGAATAAAACAAAAATGAGGATTTGGGCAACGTCCAGCCTAATGATTCCTACCCTTGGCTACACATGAGAAACTTTAAAAATGTAGATTACTGGCCTCCATTCCCAGATATTCTGATTTTAATTGGTCCAGGGTGACCCCTAAGTGATGTTTTGCTCTGTTAGTTCCCAGGTGGTTCTGATGTGCAGCAACCAGGGTTGAGAACCACTAAGAAACCATCAACAAGGAAACAAAGACAACCGAGCGCCAGAGAAGCTGCAGGACACTTGCTCTTGATTGTACAACTGCAGAAGCACGCACCTGGGAACCTTCACAGTCCCCATGCCCCTGTTCCCGAGCACTTCCAGGAGGAGTGTTTGAATTCAGCGGGCAAGTGCCTCTAGTTTTAGTTCTCCTTCAGTCTTACTCAAAGCTTCTCCAGGTGGAGGCTGGACATGCTTATGTACGTACATGCCCATGTGTGTAAAAGGACTGCAGTGTGGATTCTTGTCCTTAGGAATGTGCATCTCTTGTGGGACTGTAGGAGGGAAAAGTTCATCTTTTGCTGTTAACACACTCAATGGGTCAAATAACATCCTAGTTCTGCAATGTGAAAACTATAGGGAAAGAGCTGGTTTGGGAGGCCAGCACGAAGAGCCAGTCATGGAGAGATCACAGGCAGCTGGCCTCAGCACAAGCCCAGTTTATGGAGAACAGGGAAAGAAGACACCCTCTGCTTATAGATCCCTATTCAAATAACCAGAGCTTCCAAAAGTGACTGATACTAGCGCCCTCTGTCTGTAGAGTTCTATATGTTTGAAACTGCTATCATACCGCTCCTGTCCTTTCACTGTACAGTAATCCCATAAATTAGATAGGGTGCAGAATATTATTAGTATTTCTATTTCTCAGGGGAGGAAAACTGGAATCCAGAGTGAAACTATTTGGCCTAGACACACATACATACAGTCAGTGGCAGAGATGGTTTCGAGACCACAGGGCCTTTTCCATACATCTGCCTAGCTCCTCTCCCCTTTCACTCCTGCTCTTACTGGAGAAGCTGAGTTTCCCCCAAGTCCTCACCTCTCCATGGATTTCATACTGGAAAAGGTCTTCCAGGAACACTCTCTGATGCCCCCTCTTCTAGGCCTTGAGTTTTGCTCATTTCTATAGGAAGTCTGCAATGTGAAAACTGTAGGGGAAGGAGCCAGCTCTATGTCTACCAGGGACATGGAGGCATTCTGCCAGGAACTCACAGTGGCAAAGATGATCTTGGGACATTCTTCAGAAGGATCAAAGGAAGGAAGGAGAGAATAAGTCCTACTGATCACCAAAGCAGATTTTCTTTCCTTACACTGTGTGATGGCAGAGAGGGCAGAGTAAATGTCTGCTCTAATATTCACCTCCTGCACTGAGCAGTATGTTGTAAAGTATGGCCCTGAGGTCACTTGTGTCACTCTCCTAGACTCTAGGACTTAGGTTATTGCTTCTTGGATGTACCATGCGGGATCTTGGCAAAAGACAGCTTCTCATTCAGAAAGGCTGAAGAGGGGTTTCTGATCACCCCCAGGTCATGCTGTTCGCCCGACAATTAGGATTAAATATATTTGATTGTATGAGTTCACTTATGTACCCCAAGAACCTAGCATAGGGCCTGGCATGAATAATAAGTGTCCAATTAATCTTTGTCAAATGAATGAATAATACACAGCGCATACCCCTAAAGTGCATCCAAACTTACCTAATAAAAGTTTGGTTTTATCTTTGCAATCTGGCGTGTTCCAAGGGTTGTTACAGGAGCCCCAGGGTAGCACAGACACAAAGGAGGCAAACAGGTAGAAAAGTGTGTAGCAAATAATCACATTGTAGTATATGGCTATTAGGACAGAGATGATCAGCATCGCAATGCCACAGCCTGCAAAAGCAAAAACGCCAGGAATTCATTCCATCCCAAATCCTATGGAATTCTTACAGCTGGACACAAGGTGGGGACCTAGGTCTTGACTCTCTTGTACAGAAGGGTATACTGATAGCACAGTGGACTCTCTGTCTACCAGGGACATGGAGGCATTCTGCCAGGAACTCAACAATGGCAGAGATGATCTTGGGACATTCTTCTGAAAGGTCAAACAAAGGAAGGAGAGAGTAAGTCCTACTGATCACCAAAACAGATTTCCTTCCTTGGACTGGGTGGTAGCAGAAAGTGCAGGGCAATGAGGCTGAGAGACAGTATAGACTCACCTTGTAGAGCTGGGATGGCCTTCCACACAGACACTGGCCCCTGGCTGGCAAACTGGCCCAATGACACCTCTAGGAAGAAGATAGGCAGCCCAGCCAGTGCCAGCATCATCAGGTAAGGGATGAGGAAAGCACCTTGGAAAGACAGAATGGGAAGTAAGAGCCAAGGGAGGCAGAGGCAGGGCCCTGGCCCACTTTAACCCTCTGGGCAGGGGCTAGGTTTTCTCTCAACAAACTAAAGGACAAATTAGCTTCTTTTCTGAAAAAATTTTTGATATTGCAGCTCCACAACAGGCACCCAGAGGAAATTTTAGAGCCTTCCTCCAAAAATTGTTAGGGTACACATGCAAATATATTCCTTGTTTCAATTTCCCACCAGATAAACTGCTGGGGATTGGGTGCTGGTGGGCGTTAATTCTGTATAACACTTCGATTTCTCAAAATTCAGACCATCCAGGGTTCAACAAATCCATGCCTCTCACTCACAACTGGAGGCAGAATCAGTGAAATCTCAACAGAGCCTGGGCCCTCCAAAGAACCTATGATCTGCTAAGCCAGATGCTGGGAGGCCTCCTTTACAGTGACTCAAGCTACTTGCCCCCTTTCTGCCAACCAGGGTTGAGCTTCTCTGCCCACAGGCAGCCAGGATGCCCAGCCTACCTCTACCCCCATCATACACTTCTCAACTTCCTTCTTCATGGGAGAAGTTGCTACTACCCTTCAAGGTCAAACCTCCTCTGTGAAGAAGTCTCCCTTCTGTGTCCTCCCACAGTCCCTTGACACAGACACTGATCTCATGATAACATTTAGGTGAGCATCTTCTAGTGTGATATCCCTGAGGCCATTTATCCTTCTTCTCTTTATTCTTCAGAAGGCCCAGCCTAGGACCACAGTGTGGGATAGGCTTCCCAGGTTCTCTGGAGTTCCTTCCCTTCAAGGGTTCTCTGAGGTTGCTTGGGAGGGGTTTGGGGAATTGCCAGGCTTTGAAAAGGTGTTGACCAGGAAGTGCCATTGCAAAGGTCAGGGTTAGCTAGGGGATGAGAGGTGCCAGAGCCAAGCAGTGCTCAACAGAGGGAAGTTGGTGCTTCTCTAGTCCGCGCTTTCCTCAGCCTTCTCCCAAATTCCTGTAGGACAGCAGGGCCTTTCCTGCAAGAGGCTCCCTGGCCTTCCATGGACTACTGGGATATTAGCCCAGGGGTCCTGCTTTTACCCCCTCAGAACAGTTTTCCAGAAAGATTGTTGTGCAATTCTTCTGCTCCTAAAAAGCAAAGGGCGGAGCTCTCCACGGGCACTGAGAGCTTCGGAGGAGCCCCGGAGCTGCAGTGCGGGGATGAGGGGGGTGACTGCCTCTTCACTTCCCTGCGCTTGGATCCCCTCAGAACCCCAGGAACCTCTCCGCCGCCCGGGAGCAGTGCACAGCCCAGCGCTTTACAGTTAGGCTCTGGCAATTTTGCGCGCCAAATTCCCTTTGCTAGAACTCCCTCCCTACCCTCCATCCAGGTACCCATCCCCCTTTCCACCCCTGCCCTATTACAGCACCTCCAGCCCAATTCCCCCGCACTCTGGTTCCAGGACTCCTTGCGGAAAATCAAACGGGAAGCCCCAGCTGGGCTGCCTCTGGTTGCGCGTGACCAGCGCGCATTGTTTCCAAGGCGCCCCTGATTGCAAGAGCTCTGCAGTCCTCTTGAGTACTTGTCAATGTGTTCTCATTTGGAATTGAGGAGTCATCCATTTTTCCGTTTTAATCGTCTCCTAGTGCAGCACCTGTCCGCCTCCAGGTGCAGCAAATTTGGCCTGGAGCCGATCCAAAAGACAAGGGGGAAAAAAAAAACGCACGGGGCAGAGGGACATGCTTCTTGTTCTGTGGATTGAGAAGATGTTGGCAAGGAGCTCCTGATGCGAATACCTATTTCTAGAGGGCCAGTTGTCAGCTGAAAGAGGGCAGGTGGGCAAGCCAAAGAGACCCCGGCTGTATTGTGTCCCTCCGAGGTGAGTGCAATAAAGGCACAATGGATTCCAGGGGGCGGGTGGCTGGTGCATTCTAAGGAGGTCTCCCCATCTGAAACTGTTTTCATTCAAAAGCAGCGTCTTTCTCCCAGTTAGGACTAATGGAAGGCAACTCAGTTTGCTTTTTTTTTTTTTTTTTACTAAAACCAAAATATGCCTTCCTTCTTCCCAAGAAGAGGTGTATTGGGGTGGGGTCCCTCTAAAAGCCCTCGGAGAGCATGTACAATCCCCAGCTCCTCTCCCCTGCATTCAGCATGACCGAAGAATATCCATCCTCAGAATCTCCTACGGAGGCTTGGATTTCCAAGTTATACCCTTAAGATGTCCCTAATTCGGCCTCCAGGACCACACAGCCACCAACTATAAAGTGGATTTGGTGCGCAGAGTGTTGCTCCTCGTCAACACTTGACACCTAAACTAGAGTCCGAACTTCCCTGTGGTGGTGCCCCCTTGGCTCAGGACCCAATGCCCCAGACTGGGCCAATGGAGGATCGCAGGGGCTCTATCTCCAGAAGAAAGCCTCCTGGACCTAGTGCCAGCCCTCCAGCTTTCCACTCAAGCCTACAGGAGATGGGAGCTCCTGTGTGAGGAGCTGGCCTGGAGCTTCCCACTCCCACCCCCTGCAGGAGGGCTTTGGTCCCCACCACCCCTCAATGCCCGCCCCACCACACCACAGGCGGAAAGAGCTGAAAAAGAGCTGAAAAGCCATACCTCCCCCGTTCTGGAAGGCCAGGTAGGGAAACCTCCAGACATTGCCCAGCCCCACTGCATACCCCACCATGGACAGGATGAAGTCCAGTTTGCTGGACCAGTTCCCTCGGGCCTTATTCTCATCCCCTTGCTCGTCCTCCTGGGGGCGGAAAAGCACATTGTCGGATAACAGACCCCGTAGGTCCACAAGCAGGCACCATTCCGCCCCTCTCCCCCAACTGAGGGTCTTTCCAGCAAGCAGGCCCGCACTTTTCAACAGAGGATGCATCGGCAAGCAAAACCCCAATTCTAAAGGATGCATCTACAAGCAGGGCCTTCACCCCTCAACCCTGCACTGAGAAACTTTCAGCAAGCAGGACCCCAGTTTTCATCTAAGGATCCTTCTTAAGCAGACGCCTTGACCCCTCTTTCCCATATTCTAGTCAGGGCACATCGGCAAGCAGCTCTCCCCAAACCTTGAACCTGTATGCTGATTGCAAGCATGTCCCTCCATACCCAACCCCTCACCAAGAGTTCATTTGGCAAGCAGGCCCCCAACATCATGCCTAGGGTTCCCAGCAAGCAAGTTCCTAACACCCCCCCAAAAAAAATCTTGACTCCACCCCCCCCTCAGCCCTCCCTTCCTTTGAAATATTTGCCAATGCCAGAAAAACAGCTGCAATGCTTAAAGCCAGCCAGTGCCCCTACCCCACTTTTTCTGCCAAAGCCCACAGGCAGAACCTGTCTGGCCAGTTAATTAAGGAAAGCATCCTTCAACCATGGGGCGAGGGAGATGGGCAAGATGGCAATTTGGAGGTGACACCAGAGAGAACAGGGAGTGTAAATACGGTAAGAGACAGAACACCTGAAACCTTGAGTTCTGGACTTATCTTTACTACTAACCAGACAGAGAACCCTAGGGAAACTGTTTGCGCTCTCTAAGCCTCTGCATCCCCCCTGTAAAATGAGGGGCTTAGAATAACTGTCACCTGAGTGATTCCCAGATCCAGCCGTCTATGAATGTTTGGGGCTTACTTCTCCAAGCTCACACTAAGATGCTTTTTTTGGAGCAGTACCTGGTTCTGGAATGCCTCACTAAGCAAACAAGGCTGGGGTGGGGAGGACTTGAGGTGAATTCTAAAAGTGTTCACAACACCTGGACATCGCACAAAGCTTCCGGGGATTCAGGCTCCTGCAGGGCTTCCACCTCCTCAGTCACCCTGCAATGCTTCTTGTAATAACTTGGGATGCCCCCTCCCCACTATTCTATGGCCACAGAGGGAGGATAAAGCAGCAGCTGTCAGGAGGAGAAGAAGGTCTAGGGCAGGGAGAAGAAGGGCTTAGGTGTCAGAAACACACAATCAGAACAATAGGGCTGAAAAATAAGTACTCAAGAATCTGCCCATCTCTAACATCCTCCCTTTATTTCTCCCGCACACAAACCACCTTGGCCTTTAACCCCACCGTCCAACCCTTCAGGGCTTAGAGACTGGAGACTGGGAGCTCCAGCTCCTTTTGCCGCAGTGCGGAGAGTAAGCAAGACACGTGAAACAAATTTTCTGTTCCACCTGGGGTCACACCGTTGGGTACATGCTGTTAAAGGCACCTAGTACATATAGACCAACACTTTAGAAATAGCCCTCCCCCCAAACAAGGGAATGTCTAAATTCGTTTTCATTTCTAGTTATTCTAAGAGCAGAGCTCCCGCTATGTGGGCCTGTGGATAAATGAAAATGTATTTGTGTGTATGTGCGCTCGCGTCCACACACACAAATGCTAGAGGACAAATGACTAAGGACAGAAGGCTGCATAAACCTGACACCTCACCCAGGCAGACATTCTGGTCCACCCCACCCCCCTCCCAGACACAAACACATCCCTAGCCCTTGAGCCTAAGGAAGGAGAGGAGATAGAAGATGGGAGGTGGGGGGGGGGGCAATGGGAAGAAAAGAGCTGACGTGGGAGAAACAGGACCGAAGGAAGATGAAATCAGAAGAAAAAGGAGGAAGGCTGGAGGGAAATGGAAACAAAAGCCTCTAGGAAAAGGGAGTTGCCTTTATCCCTGACCCAGGGATTAGGATTTGCTCTTCGGGTTTTTCATGACTCTGGTTGAGTGGTAAAAGCAGGGTGAATGCAAATGGGAGGCTCCTGAAGCTTGTACAATTGAGGTGGTCCACCTTAGGGAAAATTACAAAATGATGATGGCAAGATTAACAGGTATGGGAAAGGCCCAGGTAAAAGGCCCTGAAGTTAAGCTTCAGTAACCTCGTGTAAACCTGCTTCTCATTAAATGAGTTCACAGGTGATAAACGTTAGCATGCAGTGTGAAGGCTATAGAATGTAAATTTTTATCTGCCCCTGCCACACACGTGGGCTTTTCTCTGTGCTTCTTTTTAAATTAAAAATGTAAAAGAAAGAAAGGAAAGAAAGAAAGAAGGAAAGAAAGAGAAAGAAAGAAAGAAAGGAGAAAAAGAGAGAAACAAAAAGACCCAACCATTGCTAGAAGGGTGAATCGTGTCTGTTTAAAGGAGTGGAATCTATCTGCTTCAACTGCTTCACGGATCTGCTGGCGGGTTTCCCTTACCACCGCGGCTAGGAAGGTGTAAGTCTCGGCTCCCTCTGGCAGGGTCACTGCAGGCCCCTTACCCTGAACTGATGACCACAGCACAGTGCGAGCTTCCGAAGCCCCCAAGCTGCCTCCAGCATCCGCCACCTGGCACTGCCAACCCGTCTCCCCATCAGCACACGTGCACCCGCCACTGCCCGGCTCGTGTCTCTCGCGGCTGGGGAGCAGGAGGCGTCGCTGGCCGCGCGGGGCCTGCTTACCTGTGTGGCAGCTGTGGCTACGCTGCCCGGGAGCACCGACGCCATTCCATCGGTGCCCAGCACCACGGTGCTTTGGCTCATGTTCACCCAGCCCACCGCAGGGGTATTGTTGCGCTCCAGCGTACCCTTGCCCACACTCACGTTCGCATCCCCTTCCGGGCCGCGCAGAGCTGGGATCTTACAGTGCAGTGCGTTGCCCGGCCCGGTGCCCCCACAAGGGGGGTTGGTCTGCCCGCCGTGCCCTTCGCTTAAGTCCCGGAGGGCCCCTGAGGCCACCTGCGCCCGCGGACTACTGAGTTGGCAAAATCCCACTCCGGGCCTCTCGGCCTCGCAGGATCGCGCCTCCGCGGACTGGAAAGTTTGCGCTCCTGTGGAAGCGGACCTGGGCACACGTGGAGGTGGCGCGGCGGCAGCGGGAAGCTCCTGCTCCGGGCTGGTCCTGGGCGCGCATGGGTTATCCCGGTGACCCGGCGCCGCCGCCTCCAAGCTGTTGGCTGGTTGTTTATTCATTTCCTTGGGAGCACTGCAATCCTACAAACACAATGTCAAGTTCGTGCAAAAAAACAAAAACAAAAGCAAAGTCACAGTAGCTTAAAAAGAAAATTTTTAAATGAAAGAAAGAGAAAAGAAATACCTACATCTACATATGGAGACGTTCACAAATCAGGTCCAGACACAATATCTAGGGTAGCAAATGGGATCTGGAACCTTTTCCCCCTTCACCACTACAATCAGTATTTCTCAATTTGCCAGTCACTTCAATAATCGGATGACATAAAGAAGCTAATATTTCCTCCCTGATGGAGGATGAACTAAGAAAAGAGGCAGAAGTGCTTCTTTGGTGGAGTGGAAGGGAGGATGGAAATAGCCCTATGGCCAGGAGCTCCCCACCCTCTTTGGATTTCAAATCACGGCTGTAGGGTGCCTGCATCCCCATCACCATTGTAGAAAGATTCTTTAATTTTCCGCCCCATTTCCTTTGTCATTCAACAATGCACATTGCCTCCCCCACCCCTTTTGCCAAACACAAGCTGTGACCACAAAGCTGATGCCCTGGCACCAGCGAGTGCTTGAGGCCACATTGGTTGTGCAAATCCCAGTGCTCCAAACCCACCCCTTCCTTCTGGCCAGGTAGTAAAGGCAAGGATAAGGACTGTGATCAAAATACCACCATCAACAAAATCCCACAACAACAACAATAACAAAGCAGACTTAAAACACAAATTAGTAAACTGGGTTTGATATCTTACCTACTCTACACTCACTTCCAGATTCCCAGAAATGTAAAAGGAACATGTAAAGTATTTTTGTTTTGTTTTGTCTCCATCCTCCTCCTGGGCAACAGGAGTCTCACATCCTTCACATCCCTGCTTTTCACTGGGGACCAAAACTCACTAATAATTTTCACTTGCTTTCTCTCAGTTGAATTTCAAATAAAAAGAATTTCCAACAGTAGGTTTTCCATCCACTTCTCCCCTCATGTTATCTTTCAGGGCTTTTTACACATTAGCTCTAATTATTATACTGTAAGTATAATCATCTTACCATCACTCAAACACACGGCTCTCATCTAACCCTCTTTTGCAAATGCATAGCTCAGAGCTCCCTTTATACCAAGTCTAAATACCTTGACTCCAGCCAGCATTCTCAATAGACTCTAGGACCCAGAGCGGCTTGCCTGTGCGCTGGCATCTGGTTTTTCAGCACCAAGGACAGTGCTCAGAACAGCATTTGGAAGCCACAGACCTCTCTGGCTCTACAGCCTAGGAAACCTCTTTCTCACCTCGGGTGTTGCTCACAAGTATACATGCAGTACCGAAAGCTCTGAGACTGTCCTCCTCCCACCCTCTGGCCAGATGCAATTGCAAAAAGAAATATTACAAAACCTATCCTTATCACCTTGGCCCCCTTTTCTCATAAAAGAACAAAAGCAAACACTCACCATGTCTGACACAGGCAACAGATTGAATCCGTAGAGTGAAACCCACTGTTGACAAGACTGGGTTTGAATCAGACAGGAGAGGCGCTTTCTATATCTCCTTTGGAAAGGCCTGGTTTGCGTCAGTGCAAAGCAAGGTGCCCTTCAGTTGACATCTTCTTGATAATACTAGTTTGATAAATCATTACCCCCTTTGGATTCGAGTTTTAAAGGGACAACAGCCTAGAGTATGCTGGCCACTTGTCACTCTGGCGGGAGGAGACTGCGTGTTTGGGGTGACTCATGTGGGTCTGATTACTAAACCAAAACCGGTGGGAGGGGATGACAAAAGTTTGTCTCCTCCTAATTAAGGGAAACATGGGAGGGACACGTCCCACTGCACCCAAGGCTAGACGCAGCCGCCAACAGACTGGATTGGGCTGTGGAGGTGGGAGAGGGGGAGGGGGTTAAATAACTATTCTGTCTCTCTCATCCACTAAATTCTGCTGCTGTCTCCCTGACTCTTCAGTAGATTCCAAATTACCTGGAAGGTACGGGGGTGGCATCTGCATGCAGTTCCACAGCTCTGCAATAGCTGATGCAGGCACGAGTCCTGCATTGATAGGAATGGCCTCACCTTGCCTCTGTGTGCAGACTTCAGATCCCCACATCCCCACCCTCCCAGACAACCACTCACGGAAGGATCCTGAGTTTTCCTCTAAAAAATGAGATCTAGTATTTGTATTCCTATTTTATCTTTGTTAACGCTATCAAGAAACAATCCTGAGTACAATTAACTGCTCTTTTTGTAGTTTTCAAGCTCTTCTGAAAATATCTTAGAAGAAATAAGAAGGGGATTGTTTCCAGCACCGCCTGATTCTCAGGCCAATCTCAAAGCCCAAAGAAACCCATCCTTTCTTCATAGTCCTTTACATAAAAATCCATCCGAACCAGGCTTGATTTGAAAACGAGGGGTCTTACCCCAAATCGGGATCCCCTGCAACCAGGGCACGGGGCTGGCCATCTGGGAAGCCACCAGACTGACTGCAGTGGGGGTTGGAGGTGGCCATGGCAATTAAAAAGTGGACTATGGGCTTTCCTGTTTGCACGAACCAATGGCTACTATAATAGTTAAAAAGGAGAAACACCTTTGCAAAGATGTCATTTTGGAGACTTGAAGGGGATTCTCGGCCAAATGCTTCATTGCTTCCCTTCTCTGTTCCGTGCAGCCCTAGCAAGGCCTCAGGGAAGAGAAGGTATGGAAAGGACTTTGATCCTTCCCTGCTGCTTAAAGCCAAGCCCACTGCCTCAGGGTCCGCGCCGTCGCACTCCGCTGGGCAGTCTCCATGCGGCGGCAGGACAATGCCGCGGCAGCCTCAGGCACCGGCTGCGGCGGCAGATTGCAGCGGGCGCCAGGGGCACTGCAGAGCCCCCTCCTTTGCCCTTCCGAGATGCCCAAGAGTGCTGCCTGCTTCTGCGCGCCCCTTCTCCTGCCCGGCCCCTCCAAGAGCAACCCGCAGGAGCTTCACGGTCTGCGCTCTTTGAGGGCGGAGTGGGTAGGTTCCCTGGAGAGACCTTCCTTTCCAGTCGCCTTTCGGGCTTCGGGCGATTTCTATTGTAGTTTTCAGCTAACATTTATTGAGATCTCAATGTTGAACCATTGTGCAAGGACTTTCCATGAAATCGTTTCATTTAACCTTGGCTACAGCCTTTGAAAAACTCCCAATTTTAAAGCTGGGAAAACTGAGGGTCACAAAGTCTCTTTAGAACCCTGAGGAAGCTCCTACCCACTTCCCGCTGGTCTGTCGCTGGGACCAATTGCCCTGTCTCTCGGGAGGCTCCAGGGAAACCCAGCAAGGCCTGGGAGGACGGATAAGGGGTCAGGGATGGAGCTGCGGGGACTCGGGCTGGAGAAGGCTCAGTTAGCGCGCAGGAATGGTAATGCCGCGAATGTTCCAGCTGTGGCTGGAACTGAGAAACACCCCCAGGATCTTTGCACTGCGGGGATCTGAGGGGCTCTTCTTCCGAAATAGACCCTAATTTCGGAGAACGAGCAAGATTGGCAATAGAGAACTGCAGAGACAAGGCCTGGCAAGCCCTGGCTTCTGTGAGCACTTGGCCCAAATGGAGCCACGGGGCGGGCCCCTAGTCCGGCGTAGAGAGGACTTCTGCAAGAGGTAGGAAGTCAGGACATCGAAAGGTCCTGGCCGGTCTCCAAATTTGCATTTGAGCAGCCCCAGCAAAAGACCAAATGCAATGGAGCGTCTGCCTGGATCGCAGTCCCGAGACACGTAAATGCGCCTGGCCAGGGCAGGGGGAGAGGACCTGGGCAGAGGTGGCACAGTCCGGCCTGCCTTCTCGCGCCTCCTGCCGCAGGGACCCTGGGCACAAGTGACGCCTGGAGCCCCTACGCAGGCTCAGGCCTGACGCGTCTCCCTCTGGCCGTCCCCCATCAAGTGTGCACTTGGATTCCCGCGTGAGGGCCGCGTCCGGTCAGCCCGTCAGGGCCTGCGGAGGTGACGCGCAGGAAAAGTTGCGGGGGAGTTGGTGGAGGCGATGCTCAGGCTGTCCACGTACCCTCGCTTTCAGCCACAGGATTCTAGAACAGAGGGGGCGCGTGGGGAGCCGAGGGATAGTTTAGAGCTAAGAAACCTAGAGGGGTCGCTCTGACTCCGACGAGAGTGCAGTGACCGACCCCCCACCCCACCCCGGGAAGAGGGTTGGGGTTCAAGGAGGAAGGGACCAGGCCCTGAGGCCGTCGGTCGGGCTTCCCGTTTTGTCGGTGCCAGCGAAGCGCAGAGGATGGAGCTCCCTCCATAAGAAAAGAAAGAATAGTGGGGGGGAGGGGAGAATTGTAGGGCCAGGGGCGAAGAAGAAACGGCTCAGGTCCCCGCCACGCGGGCCTCGGTCCCCGCCCTCGGCCGCCGCCGCCTGTTTGGAGTGATAATCCGGCCCTTGCACTGCAGCCAAGGAGGCTGTAAATCCGCATCCATCACCGCTCAGCCATTCGGTCGGTATTAGCCAGTCACTACTGCCTTAATTACTTTGTCAAAGATGAAAAATAGTAATTGATTTTGTCCTCGATCACTTTGTCCCCCTCCTTCCCTTGCTGATAAGCAAATAAATAGCATTGTGTGAAAAGCGTGTCCACCGGGCTGTATGACGCCAGTGTTTGTGCCAAGGCGCGAGAGGCAGCTGGAACCCAAGCAGGAGAGGGCCAGTAGGGCAGCCTTGTTCGTTCAAGTAGGTGCCCTTCTTTGCTAGGAGGTTGGGGGCGGGAAGAGAGGGAAGAGAGGAAAGAAAGGAAAACGGCTGTGGTGCTGCTCTGGTCCTCAGGGCAGCATGTAAGAAAGAGCTGCCACTGCCACTCACACAAAATCCCCCAGGGTCAGCAGGCAGAGACGGGATTTGAGCCCAGGTCTGTGTTGACTGTGGTGCATCTCACCTCATGGGAAATGTGGTGTGAGCAGGCATGACTGTGTTCAGGCAATTTTTATATGGGGTCACTAACCCCTAAAACGTCTACAGTTGATGGATGGGAGGGTCCAGGGTAGATAGGTTTCAGGTGACTTTATTAATAGTCAAGAAGCCATGCAGTATTTTTGTGTCATTTTTCTACTACTGCCCAATTCTACTGCAATGTCGTTCTGTGCTAAGAATGTGAGTTCTGCAGACAGACTGCACCACCTCTTGGTTCTGTGACCTTGAAAGAAACTGCCTATCTGTAAAATAAGGATAAAAAGAATTAACCTACCTCAAGGTGGGGCTTGAGGATTAAATGAGAGTGTGCATGTGAAGTGCCTAGACTGTAGTTGGCTACCTGGGATGCTTTCAATAAGCTATTGCCATTATTTGATCTAGGCGAATGGTATGTTTGAAACCCCACAGATTTAGCAAATAAAACAGTTCTCTCTCCCTGATTCAAAAGGTGTAATATGAGTAGACACACACAGAACAAAAAGCCTTACAAACCAGGTCATCACTATGCACCATTTTCTCCTCGTTCAGGGGTATGGTCCACTCAAATAATCAAGTATTTGCCTTTATTAAGAGAAAATTAGGAACATCCTGAAAAAAGGGTACAAACACAGAAACTGCTATGTGTCCTGAGGACCCTTTTGTTTCCATCAAGGTGAATCTCAATGTAAGCCACAAAAGCTTAGAGCTTTACAGTCTCATTGTCCAGTTCTCATTTAGATTCCAGGTGTTGGGGAGAAACAATCAAGGCAAGCTTCCTTCACCAGAGCATCTCAGAAGAGCTCATACTTTGAAAATCAGTGGTTGTTGCTAGGTGCCATTGAGTCTGGCCAGACTCATAGGGACTCTTACAGGGTTTGCAATGGCTGATTGTTTTGGGATTGCTTTGGGAGTGGATTGCCATGTCCTTCTTCTGTTTTTGTGGTGCTGGGGATCAAACCCGGATCCTCAGAAAGTGCAGAGCAGGACTCTACGAACTGAGCTAAACCCCAACTCCAAGAAATCAGTGGTAAAACAAAGCAACTTACCTGTATGCAAAATGTAGTCTGAAACCCAGAGACTCACACAGACAGGCTCTTGCTCCTGAGACAGCCATAGTGATGATTCTCACTTCACTGCAGCAAAACATAGGACAGTGGGCACCAGCACAGAAACAGAGAACTTTAGTAAACTGTAAAGGATGTTCAACAATGCTGTATTACTCTGTACCCCATCAACATTTACCAATAAAGGGAGAGAGAGAGAAAAAAAGGATGTTCAAGGTCACCTGTAGTCCCATATGCCTGCTTTCCCAGTAAGAACAGAGAGTCCAGCGGGGAAGTGAATGCTCAAGTTCACTGTGCATATTAGAATAAAAGTCCAGCAGCATCCTTTAAAAGAAAGAAGAAAGGAAGGAAGGAAGGAAGGAAGGAAGGAAGGAAGGAAGGAAGGAAGCAAGCAAGCAATATTGTCCTTTGATCCAGGTGTCCCACTCTTAGGAATATATTACTACATTTTTTTTTTTAAAAAAACAGCAGTGCAAGAAAGTTCATTAAAGCATAGTAGATAAAGTGAAAGACTGGGGGTAAGAAGAAAGAAATAATCACATTAAATCATTAGTATGTCTACAGCACGGGATGCTTTATAGGTGTTAAAAAGAATGAATCCAAACCATGTGGAGACTGGAGAGATTTTCATGAAGTATAGAGAAAATCCAGATACACAAAAATATGTATACTATGATCCTATTTTTGTAAAATAAACAATAATTAAGTCTGTGCATGGGTGTGGGTATTCTAATCAAATGTGGAAGCACACATACTCGGTAGCAATTATTGGTAGGCAAGGTGGGCATTGATGTGAGCCCAGTTGGGAGGAGCCAAAAAGTAAAAGGGGAGAAAGACTGTACTCTGTAAAAACTGATTTTAGTAATTATATTTATAAATGTGTGTCAAAAAGGGCACACAAAACTTTCTTCTAGTCCTGGGGGGGTTGAACCTAGGGCCTCACACATACTAGATAAGTGCTCTACCACTGAGCTTCACCGTTAGCCCGTTTTTTAGTTTTCACTCTTTATTTTTCAAATTTTAAGACAGGGTCTCATTAAATTGAGCAGGCTGCCTCTGGCCTTAAACTTGCCATCCTCCTGCCTCATCCTCCTGAGTCACAGGGATTACAGGCATGAAGCATGTTACCTGGCTCCATAAAACTTGAAAAAAAATCAGCAGTAGAATCTACTGCCCTAATAAATGAGAATATTCACCAGATAGGCAACGTCATTAGGATGTATTAAGCTTACCTCTATTATATTGTCTTTCTCTGAGGAGTAGAGTTGAGAAAAATGAATTGAGTTAATTAAGGATCCCAAGTACCAATATTTGGCTAATTCTCCTTCCTAAAGTTCTCATGTTTCTGTTTCCTCCATCTGTTGGGATGGAACCAAGGTAAAATCAAGACCTTCAGGGGATACCATCTTGGAATGGTATGCTGTGCTTCCTCCACCCCGTCTTTGCAGTATACAATAAACTCTAAAACAATTTAACTTAAAACATACCAAATTGACCATTTCTGATTTATAATTTTTCCATAATGCCATCATTAATAACTTTCTGGTAAACATCATTAATTGTCTCTTTCCTGTGCTCTTTTTTCTTACTTTTTTCTTAATTCATTTTTAGTGCTTTAATCATTGCATATGTTTGTTGTAACTACTTAGTGATCCTCTTCTAATTGTAACTCATCTGTGTTTATCCATCTGCTCAAAGTTGTCAAAAACAAAAGTGGAAATTCTAGCCTCCTAAGACAAGTTAAGTCTCAATTATATTCCTTATTAGAAATAGGAAATTTTCTAATACATTGGGTACAAGTTAATTGACATTTTTGTCCACAGTGTTGCAGTGTTCATAAATAAGATATATCTATCTCTACCCCTTTCCAGTCTTCTCTTGTTGTCCTAATTAGCTAGGAAAAAACATGAGTTCAATGTCAGGCAAACCTAGCAGAAATTCCCACAACCAGAGCAGATCAGATGCTGGGAAGTTTCACTGTACAGGCAGTTTATGGAGTTAACCAGTAGAATGTGAAGAGAGTTCAGAAAAGTACAATGGGGAAGACAGGACAATAGTCCACGAGGCAGAGCCTCAAAAATTCAAGAAGCTTTATAACTGCCAGACAGCACTGATCAAGATTCAGAACCTTGTGATTTTTGTCACTGGGCAGCAACATTATAAATTGGGCCTAAGGGAAGGTGGACATTAAGACCAAATTTGGAACTTTTGGTTCTAGTAATCCACAGCATCCAACAGGATAAGACCACATCAAATAACAGCTTCGAAGAGTCAGGCCCAGTCTACCATATGTGATGGACACCTAGGTTAGTTCATTATGGTGGTAGTTGCCCCTGTGATGTCACAGTCAGGGGTTCAAAATGATTGCTGAATCTCCCAAGACAAGTTTTTAGGGCTTACATTATAATTCAAGGAGTCTCTATTTCAGTCTAAGCCTCTTTCTATATCATGAAAATGGAGCTTTACAATTAGATATGAGTTATGAGTTTGTACCAAGTTCAGCTACTTTTTTATCTGTGTGTTGTCAGACAGTTATCCTTAGAGCTTCACTTTTGCTTTCAGGAAAATAGATTTCCTACACTGATTAAATAAGATAAAGTATATAAAAGCTTCTAGCACAGTGATTGGCACAGAATAAGAGTGCTTCTTATTTTGAGATACTGAAAGTTACCACCTGAAGTCATTATTCCCTTAGAGCTGTGTCAAATTATGTACAGTACAACATACCTGGATTTGTTGGCCAAGTCCTTATTTTTTCTGCCTGTTTTCATTGATGAGACATGACTTTTACTTTTTTTGTATTCTGTTTTCTGCCCTCCTGTCCCTGAAATTGCCAGGCCTAACCATAACTCTGCCTTTGCAATTGTAGTACCCTCTGCCTGAAATACTTCTACTTGCAGAATGAATTCCTACCTATACCATAAGTCTCACTGCTCAAGTAAATCTCCTTCAGAGGCTTTTTATAAGTAGTTTCTATCTCCATTCTCATCTACAGCCATACCACCTTGGCGTCCAATCCCACCAGTCTTAGAAGTCCAGTGTTTCCTTCTGTTGTACCTAGGGTCACTATGAGTTGGACCTGACCCAATGGCAAACAAACAAACAAAATCTCCAATCTCTGTGTTTCTCTAGCACCTATTACTTTGTAATTACTTACTTCTATGTGTGTCTTGTCCTCTAGAGTAGTCGCCATCTATATTGGCTGCTTACATTTAAATTAATTGGAATAAAACTAATTGTAAAATTCCATACTATGGTCATGCTAAATTCATTCTTTCCCCCCAACAGGTATTTACCGGACAGTGCAGAGAACATTTCTACCATTGTAGAAAATTCTGTTGGACAGCACAGTTGTAAACTGTGAATTCCTTCAAAAGCAGAGGGCATATTTCTTAAGTGCTTGTTTTCCTACTTTTACTGAAGTATTTCAGGCCCTCAGTACTTTTGAGTGAGTGTCCTAAAAAATAGAATAGGTCGCCTCACTGCCTTCACTAAACCATATTTTTTTGTATTTTTATTAGTTTTTATTTTTAATCTTATAAAAATGAGTATTAAGGAAGTATGTATTCAATATGGAAAGTTAGGAACCATTCAAAGAACATAAAAATCAAAAATTTTGATATAAAGCCACTCAAAAATCAAAAATTTTGATATAAAGCCTTCTATACCTTCATAGAGACACAGATTTTTTTACAAAATTAAAATCATGCCATTCATTGTCTTTAGTAATCAGCTTCTTATTTATAATATATTGTTGACACAGCTTTCTCACATTGCCATGAAATCTACATTTTTCTTTTTCTGTGCTAGAGATCAAATCCAGGGCCTATCATATGCTAGGCTGAGTATTTTATCACTAAGCTGCACCTGCAGCCTTACACTATCCTTTTCTTTTTCCTGGTACTATGGATTGAATTCAGTGCCTTGTACATGCTAGACAAGGACACTACCACTGAGCTAAAACCTCAGCCCTATGTTAGCATTTTTAATTACTGGATAGGTTTTCATGGTAATAATATACCACAAGGGGGCTGGAGTTTAGCATAATTGGTAGAGTGCTTGTTCCATGTGCACTGAGGCCCTAAGTTCACAATCCCCAGCACTGCAAAAAATGGGAGAAGGACCTGGCAGCCCACCCCCAAAGAAATCAGCCATTGAAAACCCTATGAATAGCAGAAAAGCACTGGTATAGTGCCAGGCACGGCACAGTGTCAGATAGTGTTTCATTCTGTTGTACATAGAGTCACTATAACTCAGACTCAAGTCAACAGCAACTAACAAACAACAATATACTAAAATTCAACTGATAAACTATTATTGTGCATTTAGGTTATTTTCTGTATTTTTTAAATAAATAATAGTACATTCTACATCTTTCTATTTATACATATCTTTGCTGACATATCTAATTTGAATTCTTAGTGTAGGTTCCTAAACATGAAATTACTGTTTAAGGAAATAGCACAGTTTTGAGTGTCGAACCCCTCTTATTTAGACCACAGTTTTTTGTTTTGCTCTGGTTTTGTTTTTGTTTATCCATATTTGTCTCAAGACACTAATGTAGAATTATATATGAAAATGTATCCAAGCACTGAGGAGACAATGACAATATTCTGTGGCTTATTTCTTTCCTATTACCAAAGAAGCCCAGGAATCAGTAAATACTTCTGCCTATCAAAAAGCTTTGGGAACAAAAAGCTATGGTATGTTTCCATAAAGAAGCAGCCAATTTTTTCTTCAGTATAAAGGAATTTTTTAATGGAAAGAATATTATTTGATAAATACAAATATCTGTAATTGTCAGTTTGCACAATATCTACATTTTACAACCATTAAGACCAAACAAATGAGTCCATCTGTTTACACAGGATTTAATTAAACAGTTTTGAGAAATAATACAAACAATGTCAAAATGTGCAGGATTTGTGAGCACTTCCTCTGCAGTACAAATGCCTGATTCAGGGCTCTCTTTGATTTCTGCAGATTATATGGATGATGACATCTTTTTCCACGTCATTAACTTGGGCACAGCTTTGGGGCCAAATGAGAAGCTACATAGAAACCATTTTAAGAGTCTGGGTGATTGTGCAGCTGACAAAGGAAAGACCCTCTGTCATTTGCCACTGTGGTAGCATTTGGGGAGTGTGATTTTCTGTGACGATGCATGGTTCAATGCTTCCATTGTTTCATAAAGGCCTGCTCTCACCGATACTAAGAGAAAAAAGTGGGCTGGGCCCCCACATGGGTTTTTCAAGGTGACACTATCAAAACTGTTTTGAATGATTTATTCTTTTCTCTTAGAATCCTGTTATTTTTGGCACTACAATGTCTTTTATATTATAGAAGAAAAACAAGAAAATAAATATCATCTCATCAAGTCTCTTTTGAGTACAAGGAATAAAAACTTAACTTAAAACTGGTTGAAGCTCAAGGTGCCAAGTAATGGATAGGCCAAGGTCATAATAGAGCTGACTTCAAAATAGTCTGGATCCCAGGCTGCACACAGTATCAAAATCCTCTCCTTGAGTCTTGGCCCCCATTGGTTCTTGTGGCTCATGCATACTCTCATGTTGTAGAAGTCATGCCACACAGAACTGAGGGTTGTCATCCTCATAGTTTAAAACCCAAAGGAAAAGACATAGTACATCTGGACTCTAGTCTGGGAAGTTTTGGGAAATGACTCTAAGTGAGGGCCTTGGATACAGGTAGATTATTTGGGAAGGGATCCCAGGAAGCACCAGTGGGAGAGATGGTAAAGAGTGAGTTAGTCAGTGAGTTGCCTCTACGGGCAAGTGAGGTCCCTCTGAGGTATCATCTGGACCACACATCAGAATTCTCCTTCCAAGGAACAGGGAACCTAGGAGATACATCCAAAGACTTCCATTCCTTACTGGTTGAGGACTATCCCGGAGGGTGTTGAATTCTCAGCCCTCTACAGCTGGGCAGAGTAAGTGTCCACAACACTGGAAGAAGGATGCAGTCAGAGAAACAGAGAGACATAATTACTTCAAGATGGGAAGGTGTCCGTGTGCCAGAAATTGTCCAGCATAACTGTATATAACATAGATTAACAACATAGTACACTGTAGGGTATTATCATTTACCCTGGTGATCAAGTGGCTGACTGTGAGTTGTGACTCACTGCTACTTCCCAGCATCACCAGATAATATCAGATCACATATTGCTAGCCTGGGAAAAGATCAAAATTCAAAACCCAATTAGTTTCTATTGAATGTATATCACTTTCACACCATCATAAAGTAAAAAAAAATTATAAGTTAAACCATTATAAGGTGGGATCTGTCTGTATAGTGAACACTTTACTATATATAAAAATACTGAAAATATATCAGTCAATATATCTTTAATCTCTTTTTTCCTATTAAATGTTGTTGTTATTAGGTGCCATTGAGTCTGTATCAGATTCATAGTTACCCTATCTACAACAGGTGAAATAGTATTGTTAGTACTTCTCTGCTATTCATAGGTTTTTCAATAGCTGGCAGGTTTTTTTTGAGGGGGGGGCAGTTGATGGGTCCTTCCCCCAAGCCTATAGCACCTGGTGCTCCTAGGTGGTCTCCCATCCAAGTACTAACCAGGCTCCACTCTGCTTAGCCTCCAAGATCTGATGGGATAGGATGCCACAGTGGTACAGCTGCAGGCTCCTATTAAATGACTCATGATTAAAAAATGGACTGGGAGCCCAGTGCCATGATGCACACCATAATCCCAGCTACTTGGGAGGCAGAGGCAGGAAGATTGCAATTTGGAGGCCAGAGGCAGCCTATGCAACTTAGCAAGACCCTGTCTCAAAATATAAAATAAGAAAGGGGGATAGGGGTGTATCTCAGTGGCGGAACAATTTACTAGCATGTTCCAGGCCCTAGGTTCAACTCCCTAGCACTGAAGAAAAGATAAAAAAGTAAAAAATAAAAGTGGACTGGAAAGATGAACATAGGAAATTCCCAGCAGTTCCTCTACCCATAGAAAAAAGCTTTAATGGAAGGCATTCAAAGATGACTGGGGAAGAACTGTCTCCTTGAACCACAGTGGAACTTAATGAAGGGAATGCAGTAAAGCCCCTGGGACCTCTACTTGCTGATGTGGCACAACTCAAAATGAGAAGAAATATAGTGGGTGCAAAAAATGGGCTCAAATGTAAAAAGATCATGTGCATGGTACAGTGTTGGATAATATTTTGTTTTGTTGAACATGGGGTCACTATGAGTCAGACCTGACTCGATGGCACCTGACAACAAATTCAGTATAATTACTCTCCTTATAAAAGGGCGAAATTTGCACACAGAGACATTGTTAGAAGCTGATGTGAAAAGACATTTGCAACCCAAGAAAATCCTTGCCTCATATTCCCCAATGGATGCCAATCCTACCAACACCTTGATCTTGAACTTTTGGCCTCCAGAACTATGACACAATAAATTCTGCTGTTTAAACCACTCAGTTTGTGGTGCTTTGTTACTGCAGCCCATGCAAACTAATATAGACTCCAGCCCACACTTACACATAGGCACGTACTACTCTATAAATTTTTGATGGTTCACTTATGATTTTTTAAAATTTTATAATGGTACAAAAGCAATCATCCAATCTATTGAAGGCCTGAAAGGAAGAAAAAGTAGGAAGAAAGGTGAATTTTCTCTCTCTGGTAGAGATGGACCATCTATCTTCTCCTGCCCTTGAACACTGGCACTTTTGATTCTCAGACCTTCAGGCTTGAGCTGGAACTACACTGCTGGCTTTCCTGAGCCTCCAACTTGCAGATGGCAGGTCATGTGACTTCTCAGCTTCAAATATCACAGGAGCCAATGACTGATGATAAGTCTATGTAATTCTCTATATATCCTATTGATTCTATTTCTCTAAAGAATACTAACTACTATGCCCTGAGAGGTTTTATCTTTAATATTACAAGTAAGTTAGGACCTTGACTCTTGGGAAAAACTGAAAATGTATTTAAATCTAGATTTTGGACCCTAACCCCACATGCAGACAGAGAGAACCCAGATACTCTTCTGTTTTCCCATCCTATTTCTCAGTTACTAAGGATTATACTGATTCTCTTTTGGTATTAGTCCACCTTTTGATCATGAGTATTATATTATAGCATACGGTATTCTTGACTATGGAGTTTTCATCTAAAAAATGAAAGGTTAATATTCTAGTTATATCTGCTAATACATGGTATACTCTAGATTACAGACATAATTTTATACGCATTGATATATCATCTTTAATAACAAACTTAGAAAACAAATTAAATAGGAAAACCAAATAAGGTTGTAGATTCATAGAATGGAGTATTATAAAGTTATTTTTAGGTGGACAGGAGGTAGGATTTACTGGTGAGTGTGATTAAGAAACAAGCAGCACAGTGAAAGCCCTCAAGAGTCCAGGGCCTGCCACTTGCCCAGGGGAGCACAACTGGGGATACATTTGATCCCATAGCCCCATGGCATGAGCTGCTTCTCAGCTACCATGTCTCCAGATTCATCTGCATCAAACTTGGCAAAGCCCTACTTCTTTGAGGTATAAATCTTCTGGCAGCCAGGGAATTTGAACTTGGCTCTGTGTAGGGCCTCCTTTACATATTCCTTTTTCTATAGCTTGGTGCAAGTGGACATGATGACCTGGGCACTGCAAACCCCGGCCCCTGTCCCCTGAAGTTTCCCAAAGGCACCCTGCATACCTGTCTGGAGCTTAGACAGGAGACAGCATGAAATCAGAGACATGAATATCCATTGGAAAGCTCTCTCTCCAAAGTCTTTAGAGCAGCCCAAGCAAGCAACAGGCTTTGTATACCACTGAGGGGGCTGCCATTTGCAGCTGCTGCACACTGGGCCCCCATAAGTGAAGGAACGTGGTTGGCTTAATTAGCTGAAGATTTAAAACTGTTTTTAATGGCATAGGAAGCTATTTAAGACCCAGTGTTAAGCAATGAGAAGCTATAGTATGATCTTCTAAAGAAAAATCATATTTTGAAAAAGGACTAGAAGGAAGTAATGTGAATATGAACAATAGGTACCTATGAAGATATGAGATGAGCGGGGTTCTGTATTATTTCATGATGGTCTTCTGTAATTTTGAGCTTTTTTTCTAAAATAATGAATATGTGCTAATTTGATAATCAGGAAAAACAATAATTGTTTTTTCAGCCTGGCGCTATGGTGCATACCTGTAATCCTAGTGACGTGGGAGGCTTAGGCAAAGAGGATGACAAGTTCAAGGCCAGAGGCATCCTGCATAACTTAGTGAGACTCTGTATCAAAATAAAGAATAAAAAAGGGTCTGGGTGTGCAACTCCTCGGTGGAGCACTTGCTTAGCATGTGCGAGGCCCTGGGTTCAATAATCCAATATTGAAAAAAAAATTGTTTGCAAAAGGCCTTGGAGGAAACAGATTCAGAAGATTGTTTTATTTGTTCAAACCATTAGCTGCCCCTCATCAAGACTTCCATCCTATGGATAACAATACTTCACACATCATTGACATCAAGCTTAGCCATGGGACTTGCTTTGCCCAATAAGATGTAACTGGAACTGATATATTCATTTCACGTGGTAACTCAGAGGTAACAAAGGCAATTTTTAGGCATCATATGGCTCTTCCACCTCTCCTTTCCCTTTATCAAGAGACTAGTATATCCCAGAAAGAAGCTGCCATTTTATCTCATATCCCTGAGCACAGCCACAGTCAACTCACAAAGGATCTACCAGTATAACCTAAGCAAGCTATAAGATTTTGTTGTTAGGTGCTGAGATTGGGGCATTCCTTATTACTGAAACATAACAAGGAAAGCTAGCTTACATCTAGATTTCCAGACATGAAAGGTACAGGGAAACAGCAGTATAATATATAAATAAACTAATAAACCAAAACTAATAAAATGAAAACATCACACTAAATAATCTCCAGAATATCCTCCCAGGTCTGAAATAGAAACTACAAATTTGAAATACCCATGTTGTTGTTAGGTGCCGTCACATTGGTATCTAACAAACAGCGACCCTATGCACAACAGACAAAACACTGTTGTTGTGCTTCTCTGCTATTTATAGGGTTTTCAATGGCTGATTGTTTTTTGGGAGTGGGTTACCAGTTCCTTCTCCCAAGCCTACAGCACCTGGTATTCCCAGGTGGTCTTCCATCTAAGTACTAACCAGGTCCGATCTTGCTTGGCTTCCAAGATCTGATGGGATTGGATGTCACAGTGGTACGGCTGCAGGCTCTGAAATACCTATAGCAGACAGATATGTAAGATAAATGTATGATGCAGCCCTAAAACAAGTGCTGAGAAATATAATACCCACCCAATTACATTGTCTTTAAAATACTTCTGGTGCAAGTAAAGTGCACATGCCAGTTGTACCTTGCCTCTATCCTTTATGGCTACCTCTTTGATCAAAATCAAGGTTCTCAAACATGAGCACTTAGATGGGAGAATCCCTGAAAAATCTGAAGGCAATTTTGCATTCGTTCACACAATCCTTTAGATTGTAGGCTTTGGAACAGACCTAGTTTGGGGTCCTGGCTCCTCTATTTATTAGCTTCATGATTATGAGCAAGTTGTTTTCAGAAACTTTAAGCTTTAGTTTCCTTTTCTGAAAGGGAGATAATAATAGAACTGTTTCCATACGTTTTCTGTTGTTAATAACATAAAATCACAGACTACATAAGTTTTAAAGAAAAGAGGTTTATTTGGGCTCATGGTTTGAGAAGTTGGTGGTCAAAGGGCTACATCTGCTTTCTTTCTGGTAGAGTCCTGTGGCAGAGTAAAGCATCAGGTGGAAAGAGACAAAAAGTACTCATGTGTCTGTGTCCTCTGGTCCCTCTTTCTCTTCTTAGAAGGCCTCTGGGACACCCTCCTATGTCTTATCTAGGCTTAATCATCTCTCAAAGGCCCCACTCCACACACCATCACTGGATTTTTCTACCTCCTAATACTTCACAATGGGGACTGAACTCCAATGTGAGTTTTGCAGGAGACAAACCATATTGAAGCTATTGCAAGAACCTATCTTCATGGGTTCCCTGGGAGAGAATGAAATAATGTGCCTAGCATCATCCTTGATCAATGTGAGCTGTCCTCCATATTATTATAAATATTATTTCTCTTTGTTATGGCGTGATCTCTACATCTGACACTCTCTCAAAAAAAGTAGTTTACAATCAATACATGTTGCAAGTCCTTTTAATGTATACTGTTAAAGGAAAATCATTACACTAAAGGAAAACCAACTCTATATTATCCAAAAGATCAAATTCCTATGCCCTTCAACTTCTTCTTAGAGGGGAATAAGTGGAAATGTCAAAAAGAATTTAATTTTCATCCTGTAAATATCACTAAAATGTATGCTTTTTTCTTTCTCATCTCTATCTGCTTGAAGTGTGATAAGAAAAAAAAATCTCTAGGAAGGAAAAAGTTACCAGGTTTGTAAATCAGTTTTCCAGTTACTGAGCATCTGTAAAGAAGGATGTCATAATTGCTCTAGGTAAAGAGAAAAGAAAGAGATAAGAAAGTAAATTATCTAAAAGATGGATGGTAGAAGATTTCTGAAGATCCAAGGAGCTTTCTCCCCTGTATTACATGTCAGATGTGAGGGAATAAAACTGCATACTCCAGAAAATAGTCACATGCACTCATGCTTGGGTGAGTTTTCCTTTCCCACTTTCACATCCACAGACACAACAAAAAATAACTTTGTCATAAGATTTCAGCCAATTGAAGGATAAGGATGAGTTGAAAGCCCAGAGAATAGAAGTTTTCCTGCTGAGAATGAATGGCAAGAAAAAGCATGGTAAATAAAAATGAAACAAAGAAGATACTAGAGGAAAAGCTACCTGGGATGCTGCAGTCTGATTCATTGTTATTTCCCACATCCTAGCTTTGTTTATAGACTCCATCTTTAGAAGGCCACATTTGGACAAGGCCAAGCTAAAATGCTTACTGACAATTGGCATTGTATTGGCATTGAATATCTTTTGGCTGACCTGGTGATTTTTTACTTGATTGAATGAGCCTCACAAACCTTGGGAGTTATGAGCACATGGGTGTTTTGTTCTTTGAGTCATCCATGGAAATTTTTCCTGCAGTAGCTTTTAGAAATCACTGAGTTGATTTTTAACTCCATTCCTTAGCTTCTTATGAACAAAAAGGCACATTCCAGTTGGGATGATGTTTGACTTTTCCAATACTATTCATATCATGCAATAGTATATTTATTTACTCAGCCTATGTTTGTTGGACAGTATCTCTAGGCCAGGTATCCCTGAGGATAGAACAATAAACTAGACAGATATAGTCTCTGCCTTCATTAAGTTTATGGTCTATCAGGGAGAGGACTATTAGGCTATTACAATAAGAGTATGATGAAGCTTGTACTAACAACAGCCAACATTAACTGAATGATTTACTAGGAGCCAGGTACAAAGTACAGTACATACATTAACTCATTTAATCTGTGTGACTATTACGTAAGGTTGGTAATATTCTGATCCATAGTACCACCAAAACCAAAAAAGCCTAGTGGTAAGAGATTCCCAGCATTGGTCTTAGGAAAAAAGTAGGAAGTCAGGGTTCTGGACAGTGTCTTTTTCCTTCCCTCCACTGTTCTACAACAGGTCCACATCTTACAACCAACCTGTACGGAAGAAAGCTAGAGGAGCATGGGGCTGAGAGTTTTTGCTTATGAGGAAGGAGAACTTTTTCAGATACCTCACAGGGACTTCATTTTGTAAATCATTAGCCAAAATCTTAGTTACATGTCTACCTCTGAACCAAGGAATTGTGCATATTTCCCTAAGACTGGGGGACTTCTAGAATTCCGTTGATAAAAAGAAAAGTTTGGGTTTTGAGTAGGCAACCGATGATGCCTGCCAGAACAGGGAATGAAGTTCTATGCATTCACATGTGCAAAAACTTGGCCATCAAACACATGACAAAAACAAGGGATAGGAGAAGTTCAGTATGGCTGGAGACAAGCTTGACAGATGGCTGAAAAGCAAAAGAGAGCCCAGAGCATGAAGGGGTGTGCATGCCATCTTAAAGAAGTTACCCAGTGTCTTGAAGATGGAATGGAGTCCATTCCATCCTGATAGTTTACCTGAAGTGGATTGTTTTATAAAGATCATTCTGGCAGCTCAATGAAGAATGTTTGAGGGGAGCCAGAGAGACGAAAGGCAAGGAAACTAGCTGGGAAGAGGTTGCCATCATTCAGATGAGGGATGATGGTGTCTGGAGCTCCTATAGATGCATGGTGATGGAGAGAGGGGGACTGTCATTGTCTGGAGATGGAATCAAAGCCTTGATTGGATTTGGGAACAGGGGACCAAGTGAGAATCAATCATGAATATTGTCTGCATTTCCACTAGTAAAAATAGCATCACAAAACATCATGACTTATGAGCCAGGCATGGTGGCACATACCTGTAATCCTAGCACTCAGGAGGGTGAGGCAGGAGGATCCAAGTTCAAGGCCAGCCTGGGCTACATGTTGAGCCCCTGTCTGAAAAACGACAATAACAACAAAAGCATCAGTGTTGAAACAAAGCCATGGGATTCAGGCTCATGACAGTGAATTGGCAATTAATTTGAATTTTATTTCTATCATACCTATAATGGCCTTGTGTCCCAATAAACCCATCACAAATTGAAAATACCAGAAGTCAAAATGCATTGAATACACCTTAACTACCAAACAATACAGCTTAGCAACACAGTACACTATGGAGTTTACCTCACCAGTATACTGGGAGCAGTGGCTTGAAGCTCCTGCCTAGCATCATGAGAGAGAATCATATCACATATCACTAGTTGAAGAAAAATATCAAAAGTAACAGTTTGAAGTACATTTCTACTCAATGCATGTTACTTTCACCCCTCTGTAAACTTGAAAATCCTAAGTCGAAGCTGGGTGCTAGGGCACATGCCTGCAGTCTCAGCAATTCAGGAGGCTGAGGCAAGATGATAGGGAGTTTGAGGCCAGAGGCACCTATGCAAATTAACAAGATCCTGTCACAAAATAAAAAAATTTAGAAGGGGGTGGGGGTACAGCTTAGTGGTAGAGCAACTTGCCTAGCATGCCCCAGGCCTTAGGTTCAATCCATTGGTACTGAGGGAAAAAATCATAAGTTGAACCACCATGAGTAGGGGACTGTTTGTACATGTTGCTGTTAGGTGTTCTCAGATTGGATCTGACTCATGGTAACCCCATGTACAACAGAACAAAACACTACCCAACTCTGTGCCATGCACACAACATTTTTATGCTTAAACCATTGTTGCAGCCACTGTGTTTCTTCTCATTTTGAGTCATGCCACATCAGCAAAAGGAGGTCCCAGGGGCTTTACTTCATTCCTATCATTAAGGTCAACTCTACTTTGAGGCAAAACACTATTATTGAGCTTCTCTGCTATTCGTGGGGTTTTCAATGGCAGATTTTTTGTTTGTTTGGTTTGGTTGTTTTTGTTTATTTGGGAGTGGGTTTCCTCATCCCTCTCCCAATCCTAGAGGACCTGGTGTTCCCAAGTGGTCTCCCATCCCAGTACTAACCAGGCCCGACCCTGCTTAGCTTCCGAGATCTGATGGGATCAGAAGCCACAATAGTGTTTCGCCTGTTGAACATAGGGTCGTTAATGAGTCAGACACCAACTTGATGGCACCTAAGAACAACTACTTTAAGGAAGCATCTCTTCCCCCAGTTGCTTCTTAAATGCCTTTTATCCTGGGAATTTCATTTTCTGGCACTATATTTGACAGTGCTTCTCTGCTATAGGGTTTTCAATGGCAAATCGTTTTGGGAATGGGCTGCCAGGTCCTTGGTTCCTTCTCCCTAGTCTGTTTTAGTCTGGAAGCTCAGCTGAAGCCTATCCACCATGAGTGGCCCTGCTGGTATCTGAAATACTGGTGACATAGCTTTCACCATCACAGCAACACACAACCCCCCACAGCACGACAAGCTGACAGACATATAAGGGTGTTTGTACATAGGTCTTATTACATGTTTCCACAAGGCTTAGAGCAGGAATCCATTACCTTTTGTCCCAGTTCACTCCACTAACAGCAGCTACTCCATTAAGGCATCCACATAATCTTTCAGCTGTTTCTCTTAATATTTATCTCAATGCCTATAACACAATTGTCTGCTATTTCTTGACCTCTAACTAAAGAAAGTAGGACTTAGGTTTCTCCCCGATGTCACTTCACCTTCTACCACAAATGTGCATGAGTCCTCTCCTCTGAGCCTGCAAATATGAGTAGGCATCATAACGGGATTAAAACAATATTCTTTGCTTCATTATGGCCATGTGAATATTATTCCTAGATGAGACATCTAGACTATTATGATTACTGATTACATTTTCATTTTTGTATAACTTTGCACGTGTGTTTGTATGTGTTTGTGTGTATGTGGTTCTGAGGATTGAACTCAGGGCCTTGTGCACGCTAGGCAAGTGCTCTACCACTACGCTACATTTCCCGCCTTTGTGCAACTTTCTGGGTAGCAATTTGCCTAGATTTCTGTGAATCAAAAAGTAAATCATTATATAATTCTTCACTAAAAATGTAAATATTCTTTCTATAAATTTACACATTAATTTATTTAACAATGCCACCTTTTTTGGAGCCTTCAATCTCCCTGTGTCAGTGTGGATTGGCTGCTCTCTAGGCTTTTGTATCAGTTAGCTACTTACGCATAACAAGCCATCTTAAGACTTAGCAGTTAAAAACAACTATCATCTATGTGGCTCCCAGTTCTACAGGTTAGAAATTTGGGTTGAGCTCAACTGGATGGTACTCCTGGTTTTGGCTGGATTCCCTCAGATACCTACAGTTAACTGCAGCTTATTTAATCAGCTCTGCTTCTTAGAAGAGAACTAGCTGTCTAATAGATGCCACATTTCATGGTGTCTTACCCTCTAGCAGATTAGCCCAGACCTTGTAGTGGAGACATGGATCCAAGAGAGAAAGGAAATATCTAGGGTCTCTGGAAGATAGTATCATAACTTGCTCAGTGACTTCCCTCATGTTCTACTGACCAAACAAGTCACAAGGACAGCCCAGATAGTGTCTTTTACGGGGTGCAAAAATAGATTCCATGTTTTGATGGAAGAATTGAAAGGTCACTTTACAAAGAACATGAGTACAGGAAGGTCACCATTTCAGGCTACCAGTTCATGCAGGCTACTAGTCTGGTACATAACTGAGCTCAGTCTTGGATCTCCTTTCACCATCATCCTTAGAGTTTGTGTTTTATCTTGCATTGGATACCCTGAATATCAGTTGGGCTGTGAAAACTATGTAAGTTATTTTAATAGACCAGAGCACGTTGGTGGCTTTGGTATTGCTGAAGGTGGCTTTGGTACTTCTGAAGGGCAAGGTTCAAAAGATGGAAGTTGATTCTTCAAGTGTTGGGAAAACTACAAACTGAATTCAGTTGTTACTATAGGAGGGAATTATTTCTGCCAAGGTGAAAATAATCTGGCAGTGTGACCTTCTCTGGCACTGCAAGTAGATAGGAAACAAACAGGAAGGCACAAGTCTCTTCTTCCTTATCTCTGCAGTCTCTCATTAGCTACCTCTCTGTTCGCTACCGGGATGGGATTTAGCTCAGTTGGTAGAGCACTGCGCTGCAGTCTCTGAGGTCCCAAGTTCGATTCCCAGCACCACAAAACTGGGAGAAGGACCTGGCAATCCACTCCCAAGGCAATCCCCAAACAGTTTGCGTTGAAGACTATGAGTCGGATACTGACTTGACGGCACCTAACAACAACAACAACTGTTCACTACCAGAGGTTAACAGGGAGCCAGTTGGCCAAGGTGAAGAGAGGTTTTCAGAGTCTCTGCCTTAGCATTGTAGAGCAGAATACAGAAGTGTGCATTTGCAAGACAGTACTGCAAGACAGTAAAATAGAAAATAGTACGCCCTATTGTCTGGTTTATATGCATTCCTATTTCTTGGCCATTAAGTAACTTCCTAAGAGAAGCACACACAAGGTAAATTTCTTCAGATCTTTAATGTCTAAATCCTACTCTCACAATTATAGTTTGGCTGAATATGGCACACCAGTATGGAAATCATTTCCCTTGAGTGGTTCAAACGCATTTCTCCATTATCATTCTAGTATCCAGTGTGGCCACTAAATCTCATGCCATGTGGATTTCTAATCTTTAAGGTGACTTTTTGTTGTTGTTGTTTTTGTTGTTTTAAATCTTTCCTGTCTGAATGTTTTTAAAGATTTCTCTTTATTTCCATTAACCTGAAATTTCACAATGAATTGGCTATTTATTTATGTAAAGCCCATTCTGCAAAGTACTCAGGAGATCTTTTCAGTCTGGGAACTTTTATCCTTCATTTCAGGGAAACTTTGTTGAAATTTATTGAAGTCTTTAATAATCTCTTTCTTTTTTGTGTCTTTTCTGGAATCAGTGTCAGGTGTGAAGTCCTCCAATTTTTCCATTATTCCTAACTGTCAATTGTGTGGTCCCCCAGTTTTCAAAGTGGTGCCCCACCTGTACCAGCTCCTGGTATCCTGAGGAAGATTTCTTTTGTCTCACCTCTCCACAGAGCATACCTCCAGGCTCTGGGATATTAAAAGGGTTTTCTTTGATTATGTGAGGCAGAAGCAAAGATATAGAGGGTCCAGATAGTGTCTTTTACATGCTCTTTCCAACCATTCTTCTGTTTCTAACTCCACATTCACTCTGAATTTCAGATGTCCTTGGTGCACTCAATTTCCTGGTCTCTAAGATTCTATGGCCTGCAGCTGTAGCCCTGTGGCATCCGATCCCGTCAGATCTCGGAAGCTAAGCAGGGTCGGGCCTGGTTAGTACCTGGATGGGAGACCGCCTGGGAACACCAGAAGCTGTAGGCTTGGGAGAAGGACCTGGCAACCCCCTCCCAAAAAGCAATCTGCCATTGAAAACCCTATGAACAGCAGAGAAGCACTGACA
>VMDO01001203.1:0-15404 GCA_007922755.1 Pedetes capensis | reverse complement strand
ATTCTATGGCTTTGCCTAGTTTCTCTCTTGGTTTCCACCACTTCAGACTTTTGTTTCTGTTTGATCTGTTCAGATGGCTTGACCACTTACTTTTCTCTTTTGATCTATCTTTGACCCTATCAGCATTCCTTGAAATTTTGTCTATCAAAAGCCAAAGAAGACATGATCATCTTAAATGGGAGGTTGAAGCAGGAGGATGATAAGTTCAAGACTGGCCTGGTCTACATAGTGAGATCCTGTGTCAAAAAAGCAAAAGCAAAAACAAATAACAATAAAAGACCCATCACACAGTAGAGTTGACCTGATGGTTGATTGGCTGTAAGAGGTATCTTAAGAGTTCCACCTTCTATTGATCTGCCTTTGACCCTTTAACTGTAAATGGATAGCACGACTAACAAAAGGGGACAACAAATAAATGGACATCTTAATTGGCAAAAGTGGAACATTTGCTTCTGAAGGGTTATATTGGGTCTTTCTCTTTTTTTTCCCATCTGCACGTATAGATCGAGGCTCTGCCAAGCATGGTTGTTAGCATTGTTTGTGGTCTGCTTTTATTGGGGAAGATTGGTTGGTGCTACTTATAGGACATATTATCAGGGTAAATGGTAGTTGTGATTGGGCTCCTTGGTGGTGGGTGGGGAGTACAGCCCTGTGAAACTCAATATTGTTAACGGCTGTGGAATGGTTAAAACTCCAGGCACCACTTGGGAAGTATTCCCAGAAGACCATTTGCACTCTGTGTAAGGGAAATTAAGTGCTGAAAAAAAGTGTGTTCAATTTAGATGCATCTGGCCTGCATCACTTCTTTCCCTGCTTTTTCTCCAGGAGAGAGGACTATTCAAACAAAGGCACTTTGTGGTCACCTTAAGCTGCTAGAAAATGAGGGTTTTGCCAGCCAAGCGTGTTGAAAAGCAGAGATAAAAACTGCTTTCATTCTAATTGATAGTAATCTCAGCTCAAAGCAGAGTTCATTATCCAGGATGCTGGATACCCAGGACATAGAACGTGGGAGAAAAGAAAGGGTGCCTTGTTTGAAAACTTTATGTCTAAAAGAATGAGGAATGGCCCTTATTAGGAAATGGCCTGTTACACCATCTTCTAGCCAGCTGGAAGCTTTGATGACCAGTGTCATTGGATCCCAAGTAGGAAAACCAAATGATACATTCTGAATTTTCCAAGTTGTCCCAATTTTAAATACTAGCTATTGGTATTAGATCATGAATTTGGAGTAGCTGGACAGTAAAACCACATGGGTTATAACTAAAAGACATCCACACTATGGAATTCTATACAGCTTTTACTAAAAACAAGATAGAAAATGATTATTGACATTTACTAAGCTTTAACCAAGTGTAAGGCTGGGGTTTAGCTCAGTTGGTAGAGCACCATTCTGCAGCCTCTGATGTCCCAGGTTCGATTTCCAGCACCACAAAAATGGGAGAATGACATGACAATCCACTCCCAAGGTAATCCCAAAACAGTCAGCCATTGAAAACCCTATGAGAATTGCCATGAGTCATGTATGATTCCATGGCACCTAACAACAACAACAACCACCAAGTACAAGTCACAGTTTTAAAGTGCTTTCCTTAACATTTTTAGTTTCTTCCTCTCAGAAACCCCATGAATAGGTCCTATTATTGTCTTATTTTTATGGATAAACACACTAAGGCATATGGAAGTTAGCTGGGTTGTTCAAAGCCTACAACTAATAAGTAGTAGAGCCACAGTTTGGATCTGGATTACCAGCCTTTGGAGCCTACATGACCACTGTAAGTTGGAGGCACCACATCCAGCTGGTAGTGTATTTGCCTCTGGGGAGCGGTTGAGGGACACTGGACGGAGGGCTTTCAGTTTCTACTTTGCCAAACATCATACTATTTGAATTTTCACCCTGAAGGACATGCTATTTCCCTTTAATAATATGTGATGAAAGGAAAAGTGAGGCTGGAGAAGATGACATAGGAATGCACCATTTTTTTTTCTCTTGCAATGAAGCTTTTGAGTCAGGAGAAGACACTATCACTTTTTCTTTAATGGTACGAATTTATTTAAGTACCAGGCAAGTCTAGGCTGAAGGCCAGGAACTAATTGAATTTCTTCAGAATCCATATAAGCCACCTGTAGGCCAGTGGGACTATGGGCAAACATAAAACAAGCCCAGTGGGTTGGAAGTCATAGAGGTCAATGCAAACTATCAGAGCGCAGAACTGAAGGGAATGGCAAGGTGATGCTCTTGGCTCTTGGAATGCCTGGAGCCAAGGCCATAAGTAACCTTTTACAAGATACCCTGATGGAAAAGTGCAGGATTTGGTGAAAATAGCGGATGTTGAGTCACAGGACGTTGTGACCTTTAAGCTGAGATTACCACCTGATAGCGGATGTTGAGTCACAGGAAGAACTGAAGACTTCTGGAAAGTCTCTGATCTTTGTAACATTTTGGTACCTCCCCCTCCCATGCATATATAAGCTACAGCAAAAAATTAAAGACTTTGGAGCTTGATCAGACAGCCTGTCTTACTCTCGTTCTTCGTGTCTCTTGTCTCTCCCATTCATTTGTCCCCTACTCTAGGTCCCTGATGAAAAACCGTGCAGGTCGGGGCATTGGAAGCCAGAAGACTCAGAGTAACCAAAACAGTGTGGTGTGTAGAGGACAACAGACGTGAGGGCCCAGGAGGAAGACAGGAAGCATCTACTTCAATGGGAGAAGCATCTTGCAGAATTTTTGCTGGGGCCTTGAAAATGGGTGAAGGGAGGAGGTAAGGGGAGGTGAAGGTGTACCTTGCCACAGTGAAGTGTTTGAAGGCAGAAAGAATGAAATCAGAGCAAATCCTGACATCCACATTGAAAGCCCTAGGACTTTGATGCAGAGCTTCTACCTGTATGATCATTTTGTAAGGTTTTCCTTTTAGATATGCCCTTGTTTATATGTGTGTAGACCATCCTTTCAGCCCATTGAGGAGACCTTTCAGAGGGGTGTGCATAGAGTGAGGCTTTTTAGGCCAGTGGGGCTATACCATTAGCTATTGCTGACAGTGCCTTGGTAACACTTATCACACTTTATGTTTGTGTTAGTCAGTTTTGTGATAGAATACCTGACATAAACAACTTAAGGAAGGATTTATTTTGGCTCATGGTTTCAGAGATCTCAGTTCAACATAGTGTGGAGGGTGAGGCAAAGCAGCTCCCATCACTGCAGCCAGGAAGCAGAGAGAGAGAAAATCTGTGTTAGCTGGCTTTCTCCTTTTTCTCCTTTTATTCTACCTGGGCCCCCAGCCACCTACATTCAGGGTGGGGCTTCCTCCTTTAGTTAATCCTCTCTGGAAACACCCTCACAGATACACCTGGAGGTGCGCTTTATTAATCTAGGTCCTTCTCAATCCAATCAGTTGACAGTCAAGATTAAACATCACAAAGTGCTTGCCTAATTTCTAATGAGAGGCTCTGATGGGGCACTGCCATGTCTGTCTTGTTCACCACTGTAACCCTATGTCTTGTTATTTTTGTTAGGTGCTGTCAAGTCATGTCTGACTCACAGAGACCCTTATAGAGTTTTCAATGGCTGACTATTTTGGGCATGTCTTGGGAGTAGATTGCCATGTCCTGCTCCCATTTTTGCGGTGCTGGGAATCAAACTTGGGACCTCAGAGACTGCAGAGCAGTGCTCTACTAACTGAGCTAAATCCCAGCCCCAACCCTATATCTAGCACTGGGCTTATCACATGTTAGGAACTCAATAATTACTTGAATTAATTTGTTTGATGAATTTGTAAAATAATTTATTGCCATTGGGAGTTGTTGTTATATCATGCACTGAAAATGTCAAATCTTCACTTGATTTTAATACTAACAGTTGTTATTGCTACCATTTGCTGAACAACTATACACAATACTTCTTGCTTTAAGTTATAAGAAGTCCAACTCAAATTTTGATTTAGTAGTCCAGGGATAGGGTCATATTTGATCAGGGCTCTCACTTGATTACTCTGTGATTTGACTCTGCACTCTTTTATGCATTAGCTTTTCGTAAACTGGATTTATTCATGGTTGCAAAAATGCTGCTGGCAAAAACTGAGGCTGCATAGTCCTTGATTCATACTGAGAAGGGAAAGAGAAAGGAAAAAGGAAGTGGGTGTAGGGAGCACAGAGGGGAAAAGAGAAAGTGAAGGTGAGAAAGTGCTCTACTATCAAATATTTCTGAGATTTACTCTGACCAAACTAAGTGAACTAACCAGGGGTTAATCATATGTTGGTTGGCATAGCTTAGGTAACTCATTCCTGAGCAAGTCAGTGTGGCAACAGGACTAGGATTATCCTGATTAATTAGATCAACCATGACCTAGCACTAGAGTGTGGAATACAGGCTATCCTTACTAAATTGCATGGCTATTTTCAAGTGGGGGAAGAAATGAATGGATACTGAAGAGTCAAATAAGCATCCATTCACTTAATCCTTGTAACACCCTGTAAATGGAGAGATGAGAAAATGTCTTCAGAAAAGAATCTTCCTCAAGATCACAAAGCCAGTAATAGGCATCCTTGGGATCCAAACCCAAGTCTGTCTGATTCTGTGCACTTGGCCACTAGACTCTACTGCCCTAAAACTTAGACATTGTGTGAATCTCATCAGGTTCCATCTGAGAGAAACCTGTTCTTGTGCTCACCCCTAGCTATGCTGGGAGCACCCTGGCCTAGGGTCAACTCCTTTAATAAGGGCCAAGGACTCTCCAGAAAGCCTTGGCTGTGAAATCAGCTTCAAAGTCCTGAGGGTTCCAGCCTCCTTTCAGGGAAGAGCACAAACCTGCTTCGGTGCTGATCAAGAGGTTGCTATAAAACCAGGACAGACAGTCCCTATCCTCCCATCAGTGGTCATTCATCAAGCAGTTACTGAGCATCTGCTCTCTGAGGACCCATCTGTCGAAACCAAAGCCCAGAACTCTGGTTCCAATGTCCTTGTCTGATCTTCCATTTTTGTCTGTTGCTTTGTTTATCACACTGAGAAGCCTATTCTTCTCTCCTGGGTTGAACATTCTGGACTAATGCTGGTTCTCTGCCTCAGACCTGCAACCAGCCTGGCTTCTTTCTTTGGACCTAGCACTGTGGGATAGTACTTCTACCTCTTTGGCAGTTGTCAGTTAATTGACAATGGCCACCCTGGGAAGGAGTATAGCCAGTCTCAGAAGGAAGTCGTACCATCATCCATCATCAACTTCTGTCATAGGAAGAGAAGATGGAACTTTGGGCTGTGTGGCAGATATCTGACATCCCTGGGTCCCTATGCCCACCCAGCCTCATAACTGAGACTCAAAGCCAGCTGTCTCCCATTGCTTGGATTCCCTGAGAGTGACTTAGTAACTAGTCAATACTTGTATAATACTGACAAGGTAGGGCCCTTGCCAGCCTTTTCCAGAACTCTGAATGAGATAATTGTTTACATATTGGGTACCAGAATGATTGAGAAGTCTGGAGAGAAGGAAAAGCAAGAGTGAAAAGGTCTGGTACAGGGCATGGAGCTCTGCACTGTGATTTAGGATGTCTGCGTTCCATCCAGCTAAGTACTAACTCACTCTGCGAGTCTCTGCCCCTCCCTTGGCCTCACTTTCCACTTGTAGTGTTGGATGATATTCATTGTAGGAGAGACCATTTCCTAGGAGTGATCTGGGCCTTAAAGGGGCATTTTTCTGTGCCATAATGACTTGAGGCTGCTTTTGGCATTTAGTGGGCAGGGGACAGGGATATTAGATATCCTACAATACATAGGAAAGTCTCTTAATCAAAGAACTAGCTCACATCATAAGGATGTAGCTCAGTGAAAGAGTGCCTGCCTAGCATATACAAGGCTCTGAGTTTGACCCCCAGCACTGCCAAAAGAAAAGAAAAAAAGAGCTTGCCCACATCTTGCACAAGTGTCAGATGTCCTATTGGACACTCAAGGAGGTGAAAAACTTGCTCATAATTACCAGATTCTGGAAGCTAGCTCTGCTTTAAATATGATCACAAGTTGTTTTTGCATAATATCAGTGTACATTAAATTTTTAGGAATGGGATTGCCATATAAATCACGGGAAATGCACAGCTTTTAAATAATTTAAGAGCCAGGTGCAGTGGCTCACATCTATAATCCCATTGACTTGAGAGGTAGAAGCAGGAGGATTGCAAGTTTGAGGCTACAGGCAGCCTGTGTAACTTAGCAAGATCCTGTCTTAAAAAAAAAAAGTAACAAAGGGACAGGTGGTGTAGCTCAGTGGTAGAGCACTTGCAAAGTATGCATGAGGCCCTGAGTTCAGCCCCCAGGACCTTCCAAAAAAAAATAAATGCACCTGTGAATCATATATGGACAACAAGCCTATGAATCATATATAGATGGCAAACCTTGAGGTTGTGCTCAGCATCCTCAAGGACCTCCACCAGGTGGTAGGTGGTGTGAGTTGTAGGCAGGGCATGGATCAGTGTTGGGGCTGAGGTTTTACCATGCTAGGGGAGGGCATCAGACCACAATGGCTTTTAGATTTGGGGTCTCTTTCTCTCCTTCCTTCTTTTTCAGATTGTAGCAATTTGTGCAAGTTCTAGATACAGTACCTGCAAAACAAGTGTGCTTCCAAAGGGGCTGTTGGTACCACACAGTCCCAAGCCCTGGTGACCCACCAAAGCACCATGTGTGCCTGGCAAGGATGCAGGCAGGATGGTGGCCTTCCCTCTCAGGGGCCACACTGGGGTCAGGCGGCCCAGTGAGCTGCGCAATTGTGTGTTGATCTGCTAGGAAGGCAGCCTGGAGAGGAGGCTCGGCCGAGAGGACTCAGAGCAGAGAGAAGGGGACCAAGGCGGGAAAAAAGAAAAAGGAGAAAAAATAGAGACCAAAAGACACCTAAGTAGGGAGAGATACAGAGAGTGGGGTGAGAGAGGAAAGGAAAAGAAGAGTGGTGAGAAGGGATAGAAGGAGGAGAAAGACAAGGCAGAGGAGGGGAAGCTGACTCAAAGGCAGAGAGGTAGTGGGGGGAGCAGAGCAATGGAGGAGAAAAAGGAGAGCGGACTGCTCACACAAATCCCATCTTCTGCCTGTCACCCAAATACTAGGCCAGCTTCCCTTCCCAGGTTCTGGACAACTGCATTCTGGGAGGCGCCGTCCCTTGCTTTCCCATAGGACTTTGGGAAGCAGGGAAAGTGGCCTCTTGCAGGCCAGTGTTTAAAGGCCTTATCTGCAGTGGCATAGAGTTCCGAGGTGCCCTGGGGCTCAGGTACACACAGAGAGGCTTTGCATCCACCCAAAGGCCCACTTGTCTATACTGAGGCCCAAAAACCCACATGGAGCCTGGGTGGTCACATAGCTCATGAGGCCGTCATGGCAGGCTGAGTGTTCACACAGAGCCTCAGGTCCTGGATGGAGCCTGACTGTCCCTGCGCCGGGCTGGGCACTGGGCTGCCTTTTCCCTGAGGCAAGCTCCAAAGCTAGACTGAGGTCACTTAGTTATAAGCAGACATTTAAGCGTTTCTGGGCATCCTTCCAGGATTCGACCTGGGCCCCGGCCTGAGAGTTAAGGGCTGTGCAGCCAGCGTGGGCAGGAGGAGGAGGGCCGGGCAGACGCAAGTACCAAAGCACAAGGGTTCTGACGTTAGCACCAGCCTGCAGGAAAGGCTGTGCCTGCACCATTTGTCATCTCCTACTGCTCGCTACGCTGCCAGAGTCATATTCTTGTGTTTATGATGGAGGAATCACTGGCTGTGGAACAATTGCTGTGTTACAAACAAAGCATTATGGCTGGAGGTAAGAGGAAAAACAAATAGCAGGCATTTGAAATCTGGCTTTTTGCGGCAAACTTCTCAGGTGCACAGCCATGCAGAGCTCCAGGAGCCTACTGGGAAGCTGTTGGACTTTAGACATTTAAAAAAAGAATGAGAAAATGCCCAGCCAGCCTGGCTTAGGCAAGAGGAACACATCTCGCCTCGGGAAGCCCGGAGTGTGTGCCTTGTAAGCAAATGGCAGCGCATCAAAAAAAGCTGAAATCGGGGTTTTAAAAAATGAAATGATCACATTTCCTGCTTTTAAGAAATAGAGCAAGAGATGAGGTTATTTTTAACTCTGCTATTTGCTCACTGCTGATAAGCACACCCTTTGCACGCACGCAGGTAGATATATGGAGAAAGCAATAGAGTGCAGAGAAAGGAAGTCAGTGTAGAGAGATCCAGTGCACAAGCCTTGGAGTCAGGCTGCCTGCGTTCACGTCAGCCCCCTGGACTCCTATCTTTGTAATCCTTGGAGCCTCGGTTTCTCACTTGAGGCCTCATATAGCTGTTGTGAAGATTAAATAAGATTCATGAAAAGTGCTTAGAATACGTCCAGGCCCATGCTAAATATCTCATCAAACATCAGCAGTTAGGAAGCACTCAACTACTGATTTGTATATGTGACAGCTTATCTGTGAATTAGCTAATTTTTACAATAGAGTGGTGTGATTTTGCCACTGTTGTTAAAAGACAAAATTACAACAAATTTAGTTTAAAGGTTCTAATTGGCTTTTATTTGCAATTCTACAATTGGGTAATACCTCATTATTTAAAATAGAATGAGCATTCCTATGAGCTGAGCAGAGGAGAATGCATTTATAGATGGATCAGGGCTAAAGAAAGCAGAAACAAAGAACAGATTGGTGGTTTCAGAGTTATTTCTCTATAAGGTTGAAACCAAACAAGATGCTTTTAGAAAAAAGAAAAATCATACCAGTAAACCAGTCTTTTGACTAGTTGCTTTAAATCTCCTGGATATTTTTCTCCTTTAAAAACTGGTCTGATTCAGAGTTCAATTTGATTACATGGAACTTAGCATGGGTTATTCCATTAGAGTTTGGTCTGATCTGCTTGGGCCTTGTGCAGGAAACTAGTCCAAAACAATGGCCTCCTATAAATCTCTGTACATTGGCTAAGTCACCTAACACGTTTCCCTTCATTGTACACTAATATGAGCAGAGTTATTCTTCTCCTGAAGAGCCCAGCCTCATTTCAAGATGTCCTTCTAGTCCATGAAATGTTAAATTGTGCAGGATCCAAGTAAATCACCTTGTCTCACGGTTAATTATTTTTAAGTGCACAATTCAATGTCTTCTTTTTAGTAGGTTTACAGAGTTGACAATCACTATAATCTACTTTTAATTCCCTTTCATCACTCCCTCAAAGAAACCACGCGTCTATTAGCAATCATTCCTCATTTCTCCTCAATCTATCCTTTCCAGCCTTAGGCTGAGACTTTCTACCTCTATTGATTTGCTAATGCTGAACATTTTATGTAAATGGAACCACATAATGTTTGGTCCTTTGTGATTGGCTTCTTTCACTTAGCCTAATGCTTTCAAGGTTCTGCATCTGTTGGTGAACATTTAGGGTATTTCTTCCTTTTAGCTATTATGAATAATATTTGTGTGAAAGTTCATATATAATTTTTTATGTGAATGTGTTTTCATTTCTCTTGGTTACAATAAGTTGAATTGCTGGATCATATGGTAAAACAGTATTTAACCCATGAAGAACTGTCAGACTTTTCTAAGGTGGTTGCACTATTTTATACTTACATTGGCCTACAAGGAAGGCCAGTTAATATGACTATTATTCAGATTTACACACCCACCACTAAGGCCACAAATGAAGATAGGGAATATTTTGACCAGTTTCTGCAATCTGAAATAGGTCAAACATGCAATCAGGACAAATTGATAATTACTGGTGACTTGAATACCAAACTTGAAAACAAAGAAGAAGGCTCAGTAGTCAGATTATACGGCCTTGGTAACAGAAACAATACTGTTCAAACAGAAACAAACATGATAGAATCTTGTCAGACCATTGATCTCTTTATAGCAAATACAGTTTTTCACCAACATAAATGGCGACTATGCACATGGACTTCACCAGATGGAACATATAGGAACTACACTGACTACATTTGTGGAAAGAAACAATGGAAAAGCTCCATATCAAAGGTCAGAACAAGACCAAGTGCTGATTGTGGGTCAGACCATCAACTGCTCATATTTAAGTTCAAACTGAAATTGAAGAAAATTAGAACATGTATACAAGAGTCAAGGTATGACCTCGAGTATATCCCACTTGAATTCCAAGACCACCTCAAGAACATGTTTAATGCATTAGACACAAATGATAGAAGACCAGATGAGTTGTGGCATGACATCAAAGATATCATTCAAGAGGAAAGCAGAGAGTTATTAAAAAGATAAGAAAATAAGAAAAGACCAAACTACATGTCAAAAGAGACCTTGATACTTGCCCTTGAACATTGAGCAACTAAAGTAAAAGGAAGACATGATGAAGTAAAGGTGCTAAACAGAAGATTTCAAAAGGCAGCTCAAGAAGACAAAATCAAATATTTTAATGACATATGCAAAGAGCTGCATAAAGAAGACAAAAAGGGAAAAACACTATTTTTCTTAAGCATGTGGAATTGAAGAAAAAATTCAAGCTGCAAGTGACAATACTGAAAGATTCTACAGGGAAAATACTAAATGATGCAGAAAACATCAAAGAAGATGGAAGGAATGCACAGAATCATTATACAAAAAAGAATTGGTGGATGACCAACCATTTCAAGAGGTGCATATGATGAGGAACCAATGGTATTGAAAGATGAAGTAGAAGCTGCCTTGAAGGAACTGGCAAAACACAAGGCTCTAGGAATTGATGGAATACCAATAGAGATGTTTCAACAAACAGATGCAGCACTGGAGGTGCTAATTTGTTTATTCTAAGAGATGTGGAAAACAGCTACCTGGCCAACTGATTAAAAGAGATCCATATTTGTGCTTATTCCCAAGAAAGTGGATCCAACTCAATGTGAAAACTATTGGATTACATCATTAATATAACATGCAACCAAAATTTTACTAAAGGTCATTCAAAAGTGACTGTACCAGTATATAGACAGGGAACTGCTGGAAAATCAAGCTGGGTTCAGAAGACAGCAGGGAACCAGGGACATCATTGTTGATGTCAGGTGAATATTAGCCAAAAGCAGAGAATATCAGAAAGATGCCTATCTATGTTTTATCGACTATGCAAAGGCATTTGACTGTGTGGAACATAACAAAGTATGGATAACACTAAAAAGAATGGGAATACCAGAGCACTTAATTGTACTCCTGAGGAATCTGTACATGGACAAGGAAGCAGTCATTCAAACAGAACAAGGAAACACTGTTTGGTTTAAAGTCAAGAAGGTGTGCATCAGGGCTGTATACTTTCACCATATCTCTTCAATTTCTATGCTGAGCAAATAATCTGAGAAGCTGGACTTTATGAAGAAGAACGTGGCATCAAGATTGGAGGAAGACTCATTAACCTGTGTTATGCAGATGATACAACTCTGCCTCCTGAAAGTGAAGAAGATTTGAAACATTTACTGATGAAGATCAAAGAACATAGCCTTCAGTATGGCTTGTGCCTCAATATCAATAAAACAAAAATCCTTACAACTGGGTCAGTATGCAACTTCACAATAAATGCAGAAAAGATTGAGGTTGTTCACAATTTTGCTTTACTTGGTTCTACAATCAACATCATGGGAGCAGTGGTCAGGAAATCAAAAGACACATTGCTTTGGGAAACGCTGCTGCAAAAGACCTCTTTCAAGTATTAAAAAGTAAAGATGTCACATTGAAGACGAAGGTGTGCCTGACTCAAGCCATGGTATTTTCAGTCACATCATATGATTGTGAAAGCTGGACATTGAACAAAGGAGACAGGAAAAGAATTATGGTGCTGGAGATGAATACTGAATACACCATGGACTGCCACAAGAACCAACAGATTTGTCCTAGAAGTGCAAGCAGGGTGCTCCTTGGAAGCAAGGATGGCGAGATGCATCTTACATATTTTGGACGTGTAGTCAGGAGGGACTAATCCCTGGAGAAAAACATCATATTTGGGAGAGTGGCAGGTCAATGAGAAAAAGGAAAACCCTCCACTAGATGGATTGACACAGTGCCTGTAACAATGGGCTTAAACATAAATAAGATCATGTGCCTGGCACAGAATCGGGGAGTGTTTCATTCTGTTGTACATAGGGTCACTATGAGTCAGACTTGACAGCACCTAACAACAACAAGCAATGTAAGAGGGTTCCAATTTCTCCATATCCTCAGCAACACTACTATAGAGTCATTCTGGTAGAAATAAAAAGAAGTGCTATTTCATTATGGTTTTGATTGGCATTTTTCTGATGGAGCATGATGTCAAGCATCTTCTCATGTGTTTATCAGCCAGTTTTATATCTTGTTGCTGTTGTTGTTAGGTGCTGTTGAGTTGGGTCCAATTCATAGCGACTCTATGTACAACAGATGAAATAATCTCTGACACTGTGCCACACCTGGTACTGTTAGTGCTTCTCTGCTCTTCATAGGGTTTTCAATGGCTGATTGCTTCAGGATTGCTTTGAGAGTGGCCACATCCTTCTCCCATTTTTGCAGTTCTGAGGATTGAACCCAGAGCCTCAGAGAGCACAGAGCAGCACTCTACCAAGTAAGCCAAATTCCAGTCCTTTCTTTGCAGAAAAATCTATTCATACTTTTTGTCCATTTTTAGAATTGGGTTGTCTTTTTGGTTTTGAGTTGTGTTTTTACTCTACATTCAAGTCCCTTATTTTATACTGTGAGAGCTCAAAAATAAATACACATTTTAAGAGATGTTATCTATGTATTAACTTTTTGAAGTTGAATTGAATTATGGTAACAATGTGTAGTATGACATTATGCATTGTATTTCTACTGTCCCATCAGAACAAGCATAGAACACATTCTTAAAACAGCAAAATGGAAAGTTTTCATCCCAAAAGTTATATAAAATTTTGACACCTTCTGTGTATATGATTTGCAAGTATTTCCTTCCATTCTTTGGATTGTCTTTTAACTCTATGATAGTGTCCTTTGAAGTATAAAAGTTTTAAATTCTGGTAAAGTCCAACTGGTTCTGTCTAAGAAATCATTGCCTAATTAATAATTAGAAAATCTACTCCTGTGTTTTCTTCTGACAATGTTACAGTTTTAGCTCAGACTATTTCATAAGCCAACAAGAAAACTAAAACCCAGTAAAGGTACGATTTGCCTCAGATTATATTGCTAGTAAGTGGTAGAAAAGTAATTTTTTAAAAATAATTTAATTTTGAATAACCTAAATTCAATATAATTTCAAGACCAAAGAGGGTCTCAAGTCATGTTAGAAGATCAGATCTAAGTCCAAATTGATATTCATTTTCAAATAGAATCAACTTTAATTTGAGGCTAGTCATGATAAGAACAATTCCCATTTCTTGGGTAGTCAGTCAGGGTCAGGCACTGTGCTATTTTTACATGCATTCTCTTTCTAATTCTCAAAGCCACTTTGTAAATAGGTATTATTATTATTATCTTTATTTTGAAGATAAGTAAATGGGTATTCAGTAAGCATTTTAAGTAACATATCCAAAATCAGTTATTATGAGGAATTTGAGGTTTTAAACCTATCTTTTGTGGGATATCCATAAAAAAACTAATGATTGTCACATAAAGGCTTCTGGCAAGATGAGAACCTGCCAAAGATAAGAACTGGACCCTGACTGCCATGACTACTCATTGTCACATCTGTGAGTAATTTCCCTGGGTGAGTTGTGTTGATTTGTGGTGGTCACAATCCAGGATCCTGCTTCTCTTTCTTTAAATCCAATTTTCCACTTGGATTGGCCAGGCCAGGGGTGTCAAAGTGTGTGGCAGAGGTCAGTCCTAGAAGGTGTCTGTCTCTATTTACATAATTCACTGGAACATTTGATGGGCAGAAAAATCCATCTTCAGTGACAATAGCTTTGGGAACTCTACCTGGGATAGTAGGGAAGCATTCCTAAGATTGGAGTTCAGGGTTTGCCAGGTAGACATCTAAGTTTGTAGTTTCAATCAGGAATATTTATTTACAAGTGGAAATCCCCAGTGGGAAGCTGAAGAACACAACTTAGGAGTAGTCCCCAAGTGGGAAATTGAACAGTACACTGAGCTCCTTTTATTTCCATTTAATTTACCGTTGGTATCATTACCATTATTTTGTTAATCATTTCACTAGCAACGATGTAACTTGGGACCAAGGTAATTGCAGCCAAATGGAGAAGGTGCTTATCTGCAGTATTTAGTTAGTGAAGACTTTCATTCACCTTTTTTGGGGAGGGGTACTAGTTCTTTTCTTTATTCAGGGAGCATATGGCTGCCTGGAAATGCTAAAGGCTATTAAGAGCTCCCTGCAGCTTAATGAACTCCACACTTGGTTGAAGAGAAGGTTCTATAATTTTCAGCTCTCAGCTGCTTGAAACTGCATCATTCTGCAAAGAGAAGTGGCTTCCTGAGATGCAAACAAGTCCAAGTAAAACACAGTATGTCTTTCCAGTGGTCTGAGCACTATGGAATAAATGAGCAGGACTTGGAGCTCAGAGGCCTGACTCTACAGTTTGATAACTGTGATTTTGGGCAAGTTACTCATGTTGTCTGGATCTCTATTCTCTTAATATCTAGAAGAATGTACTACTTACCTCATAGAGTACTCTGCAACCATACCACTGCAGTGTCTGATCCTGTCAGATCTCAGAAGCTAAGCAAGGTAGGCCTGGTTAGTACTAGGATAGGAGACCACCTGTGAATACCAGGTGCCATAGACTTGGGAGAAGGACTCAGCAACCCACTCCCAAAAAACAATCAGCCATTGAAAATCTTATGAATAGCAGAGAAGCACTAACAATAGTGTTTCACTTGTATGTAAGGCTGCTATGAGTTGGACATCAATTCAAGGGCACCTAACAACAAAAATCACCTCATAGAGTTGGGCAATAAATGAGGTAAGATGGGTAAAAGGTTCAGGATACTCCTTGGCCTATCACAGGTGTTCAATAAATACTATTTCTTCATAAGGCAGTGTAGCATGGAGGACTTTTCTTCTGAGTCTCATGGTTGTTTGGAGACAACACCAGTTCTGAAAAACTACTAACTGGAAGAGCGATACCTTAATGGTAAAAAAAATGAAGACCTCGGAGAAGCCACAAAGGTGTTTGTGATGAGGCTCCTTTCCACTCCTTCCTTCGGACTCCCATGTGTCATCTTTGGGAGCTGGAGATCCCTTGTGCGGTGGCCCCTCCGATCTCTGCCCCTCACCTGGGCCCTCTTGGCTCAGTGCTTCTCTGTTACCTCCACTGAGCAGTGCTCCTGTGTCACTTCCTGCACCATCCAGAGCATCCCCTCTTCAGGCTCTTTCTGAGGGCCTCCCCCCTGCCTGGTCCACTCCCCACTGTGCTTCAGCACTGAACTTGGCAGTAGCCTACTAGTTGCCAGGTCCTGGCCTGTCCTTTTCTCTGGCACTCCGTCCTGCACATGCCCTTGACAGGCTCTCACACATCA